>VDFB02183220.1:36900-48089 GCA_007258455.2 Sequoia sempervirens | reverse complement strand
ACACAATTCAATCTCCTCAACTTGGTGTATGAGGTAGTGTTTTTGTGCATTGAAAAATGTCGAAGGTAGACACTTTTTCATTTCACACATTAAACGAGGAATTTTTTTCTTCCAATAATTTATATTTTTTTTATGGATTTCTTTAGATGATAGCCATCTACAAGTGATTCAAGGAATAAATATATTAATGAGATTTAACAAAAATATACAGTATATTACATAACAAATAAAACAAATAGAAATTATAAGATGTATACAATGAATTGAACAAATATCGCTACTTATCTCATGTATTTTTCAAGATCATATATAACATTGCTTGACATTGTTGTCAAAGTTGTCTGGGAGAGATAGAGGTAGAACATACTACAACAATTATAAAATGATCTTTTCATTATTTTTCCAAAAGTAGTAAACACAATACACTGAAAAGTACATGCATTATACAAGTGTATATAATATACCAGAATAATGACCTTAATGAAGGTATGTCAATCATGCATTTTTATCGCTGACCCAAATTCACATTTCTTTGTTATTATATTGTTTATGTTCGTATTAAATCCTGTGGGAAATCTGACTTTTTTTATAACATTGTTTTCTTGCTTTGTTAATAACCAAGGAAGGGCAATTATATTAATTTTGTCTCCATCGCTATTTAATTGAATGACATTTTTCATTGCATGATTGGCTTCCTGAATGTCACTACAAATTTTGATAATTTTTTCTTTATCATGCCTTCCATCTAATATTTTTCATAACGTTTCTGTTATATTCTTTCCAATATGCATTGTATCAAACAAATGCACAATTTGTAGGTGCTCATAGTAGGACAACCTATTGAATTGTCTGGGATAATTTTTTAGTCCTTATGGAAGCCGACCATTAATGCCTTGACGACCTTCATGAAGCATATAAGTTAAAACAAATTAACAACGTTAATCATTGTCAATTACAACATGAGTAAACATAACACAATATAAAAATATAAATTTAAAACATATCATATATGATAGATACACAATTTGATTCAATGTATAACCTTGACAATTAATTCTATTATATTCCAACTTCCATAGGTGAGGTGTCATTCTTCATGGTTTTGATGTAGTCTCCTTTTTCCCATTAAAAATATGTTTTTCAGTAGTTCGATACTAATGATTTTTATGGAGAAAGTGTCTATATTCATCAAACACCTGTTTTCCTAAACTTGTTGAACGACAAGATTTCATCTTTGGACCACAAATTAGACATGCAAATTTTTCCTTTGTTTGAAGACCTGCAAGATCATATATAATTGGATTAAATATGTCAATTTTTATAATTATATATAATGAATCTAGATTATTTTAAAAACATGCATGATATCTACTTCATAAAATTAAATATTGTTAAAGTGCAGTCGAATGTTATAACATACCACAAAAATGTGTTAGCCCTGAGGCATCATGAATTGTCCATACAAGCATTGCATGGAATTGAAATTGTCTTTGTCCTATTGGTCTAGATACATCATACATAGTGACATCATTACATAACTTTGGTAACTCGTCGATAAGAGGCTCGATATATACATTCATATCTTTAACTTGGTACTTACCTAGTTGAATGAACATAAACATTTTATAATTATTATAACCATTTTACTGCAATATATATAAATTAATGTACATGACTATTGAATAAAAAAAATAGAAGTTATTATGCAACAAATAAGACAAATGAGATGCTACTACGTTAAAAAAATTTAATATAAACAAATAGCTAGAACAATCATTGACAACATTATGTGCTCCCTCTTTATTGAAATCCATGGAGGAATGCTATTGTTGATAACAAAAACAAACCATACTGAGTAAATATATCTCATCTCTCCAAATGGATTGACACCATCCACTCCCAATGAAAGCCTAAGATTACGAGGTTCTTCTTTAAAGTGTGACCATTTTTCCTCCATGTCCCTAAATGCAGAACTATCTGTAGGCATTCGAAGATTGTCATCTCCACTTCTATTTCATGCATGGTAATCCATAATTGCGCTAAGCTTTCACACCTAAATAATCGTTGCATACAAGGAATAATGAGAATATAACGAAGAACCTTGCGAGACATCTTTTTTGTTAGTTGATATGTTTGATATCTACCGATATGACATTTTGGGCATTCTGTTTCAAATTACTGTTATTTATGATATATAATATGATCATTGAGACATGCATCTATTGCTTGATACCCCATTCTGATATCTTTCATAATGAAAGATAAATCTCAGTATGAGCGAGGTAAAATATTTGATGGTGGTAACAAAAATTCACCAATCAATCTACAACAAAAAATAATTTGTTAATATAAAGAATATTAATGGTACATATTTCATCTTTTATTTACTAGTGATGAACTAACAACAATTAAAATAGATTCAAAAAGATGACATACCTTAACATCCGTGAGATTGCTATGTTTGATAAACCACTCATAACCTTCAAGTTCAGCAGCAACAATACATCAGAGAGAAGAGTTGTTTGGGAGCCTTCATAAAGGGGCTCATATGCCTTCTCAATTACAGGTAAATCATGAACATCATCAAAGTCATCTCGATCATCATGATCATCTCTGTCACTAAATGTGTCATGGATCAATGTATTTGTACCATCATCTTCAATTGTGTTTTCTGGCGCATGATCATCTTCTTCCATAGAATCATAACTTCAACTTTGATATTCACAGCTCTGTTCGTCCTCTTGCAAAACCACTCTCCGGGCCATGATAATCTATATCATCTGCCCTAGGGTGCATCACCTTTATAATAATGATAGACACAAATAAACCATGATTATGATTAAGTGATTATATATATATATAAAATGTTAAAACGATATAAATATTTACAAATTCAATCAATATAAACACATATAATGAACAACTTACCAATGGACGATAATCATGCCCCCCTTTAACGTGACCATGCTGCCTATAATATTTTTCAACTGTTGTGATTAAAACTCATCTCGTCTTTAAGCCCTTGCAATTATTGCAAGGACAATAACATTTCTCATCACTCTTTCTTTTCAATCTAGCCCACAATCTATCAAGTGTATCTTCATTTTGTTCTGGACTAATATTATGTGACATGATTTTTTCTATACCAAGCTTGACTATTTAGATCTTTAAAAAATATCAAACTCACACTCCAATAATTTTTATTCATAGATAGATAACAAAATCTAATAATTCTTATATTTTATACCAAAAAAATTTGGCATGCAACAACCCCTGCAAAAGAAAAAATAGTCTGAAGTTAATGACCCCAAAAAACACTTTAAAATGTTAATTCCAAAACTTATTAAATTCTTATTTTACTATGATTTACAACCGTTAAGACTCCTAAAATCAGAATATTGAACTTGATTGCAAACTTCCTACAACGATGGAGGTAGCGATCTAGTAAGAGAAAGTGATCCAAATGTTCCTAAGGAACAAGAAGTCAGAATCATCATTGCTAATGTCAATATGGATTTATCCTTTTAGTTAAAAATGCAATGTGTCACTTCTTATGATGAGTTTATCCTTAGGGCCCTCAACATTGAGAGAGCCCTAATCACACAAGGAAGCACACATTAGTAGAATTTGGCAAATAAATGATTAGGTGACTAAAAATTTTAATCACAACAATTTAAAATGACTAAATTCTACTCATTTTTTGCAACTAAGTTATAAATGAGTAAATAAATTACTAGTTTGGTCGTTGATTAAAGATTATTTAGTCACACAAATAAAAATGAATAAATAGTTAGTCATTTATTTAGTCACAATCCATTTGAATAAATCATTTAAGGAATCAAGAATATAGCCTGCCAAAATACTCTAAAACTTTAATAAACATACCCTAAAACTTTTGTCAAAATTTTATTTTCAGGCGTAGCCCACCATAATGGAGTTTTCATTTTAATAAACATATTCCAAAACCTTCTTCAAAACATTATTTTCAAATATAGACCGCCAAAATGGAGAAGTGTTTCCATAAAGAATGACAGAGAACGGTGACAAGATGTGCGTGAAAGGAGGCATAGGATTCATTGTTGCTTATCTCATTCCTGCACTACTCAACAAATCTTACACTGTTCTTGCTACTATTTGTAATATAGGTATTTACTGTTGAGATGATGGATTGCACAGCCCCTGAAGCTCCAGAATCTTCAATGTAGGACTTTAGCCATGAAAGATAATCAACCACAAAGGAAGTGTTGCAACAATGGAATGTTGATTGAAGATTCTATTGATATGATATTGACATGATATTTGATTGATATCTGGATATATTACAAATGTACAAGATGCCTTGAATATATAGGCAAGAATGAAAACCTAATATGCATGAGATGTTGCCATGTGTCAAGATCAAACAACATGTGAACCCTAATGGTGATGATCATTAAATGATGAGATAAGTTCTAAAAGGAATCTTATCCCACAAACTAGGAAAGGGAATATTATCCCATTTATTAAATGATTTATCTAATAATGCAACCTAGGACTTAATGATTAAATGCAAGACCTAAGTTAACTTATGCTAGTGTAATAATTAATTAATTAATTACACCAACACCCCCCCATAAGTGCAACTTAGGGAGGAAAATGCAATGATTATGCAAGATGATGATCGATGATGGGTCCCGGCTACGAGGCCATGTTAGGTACCCATGTACATGAAGATGCAAAAAATCTCCCACAACCGGAGAAAAGGGGAAAACCAGGTAGGAACAAAACCCCTCTCCAAAAAAGGAGATGAAAAATGCAGAAATGTGAGATAGGATGGGAAGGATGGAGGACTCCCAAATACCCCCCAAGTACACCATCTGTCACATGGATACAATAAAATCAATGCCCCCCCATAGGAGGGAAAGAGAGAGACTATATAGCCCCCCTAGAAGATAAGATCACCTGCAAGAAAGGTAAGTGTCTGAAGACAAAACAAGATCCAATGCCGACAAACAACTTGTCTCCCTTTCGGAAGAAACAAAACCAAATGCAAGTGCAAAGATGTTTCCCATTCCGGATAGGAATTGAAAGAAGGAAGGATGAAGATGGATGATGATGTCTCCGAACTCTGCTCAAGTGTCTCCTTGCCTGAAGATGAAAATGCCATAGTCCCAAACAATGAAGATGGTGACAAACCAGGATGATGCAGAAACTGATGCTGAACAATATCCAAAGATGAAGATAGGATGAATATGATGGATGTGATGGAGACTTGATAGCCCCCCCTGAATGAAGTGTCCTCAAAACCACTGAAGGAAGTCTGAAGCAACGAAGGTGTCCAAACCACAAATCTCCTCCTAGGAAGAAGCAAATCCAATGGTGGATGTTGAAGAAACCTCAAATCCTAAATGGAATGACAGGGAAGAAGTCTCGAATATGAAATTGCTGAGGAGAAACCAAGTGCCTCCAAGATAGTCTCTGAATTCCCAATCAAGGTAGAGACAAAGGAATGAGGAGACTCAAAACAACTCTCCAAAGCCAAATCTGAATAGAGGAGTGATATCCCCTCAAGAATGTCTGCCAAACCTGTAGAAGTAGCCAAGTCAGTGATACCTTAAACGAAGCCATCATGTGATATCAAGTCTAGAAAACTGAATGTGTCCTGATCAATGATGATAGTGGAAGCCTGAAGCAATGATTCTGGACAAGGAATCACTGAACATGAAGGGATACCAATTGTCTCTGCTGAAGAAGAAGTACTGAAAGGTACCTTGTCAACCTCTTCGGAAAGATCAAGGTAATCAACTTCCTGCATAACAATAGCATCATGGGGTACTTGATCTGAAGAATGACATTCTGAATCATGACCATCGGGGAATGGTGGAGTATCTGAAGCTCCATAGATCTCCCAAAGCTTAATCCAAAGAATGTGAGGACAATCACAATGATCAATAGATCTCAAAACATCACAATCAACTTGCATCTCAAGGATCTCCAAAATAGTGTACCTGCTGCAACTCCAAGCAAGTTCATGAATACCTTCACTCGGACAAGGAACTATACCAAATAGATATGGCAACAAATCAAGTGAATGAAGATGGTGGCAGATCCCATCTCGCCATTGTGAATAGTTACCCTTATGCAACATAACCAAAGAAGGAGAGAAATATGCAAGCCCCATAACGAAATTTCTCCACAAAAATCAAAGACAAATGACCTTCAACAGAAAATAGAAGACTTCCAAATAGATATGCAACTGAGAATATTCCTTCGAGATCAAGAAATTCTACTTCAGTCTTCAGGATGTCTCAGGAATCAAAAAACCAAAAAAAGATACCTGGAGCTGAAACCAAAGAATATGACTGGACTGATGAAAAAAATGCACTGAAATATCTTCTGAATGTCACTGGAATCTTTGAAATCTGACAATCTGATGCGAAGATGTGTGTGTTTGAGTCCAGAAGGGAGGGTTGACTTCAATTGACTTGATTATTGAATAGCAGAAAAATCCTGCAAAATAGATGGCACCACTAGATAGTGCTTTGAATTCTCTTTCCGTCGATATCTTCTTTGTGAATTTTTGATATTGTGGCGCGAAGATATGGCCCTCGGAAAAAAAATTGCAATTTGGTTTGAACAGGATAAATAGGTGCAAACAATATAGCACCCTAGGGCAAAAAAACTTCGGCCCTTGGTTGCTAATGTGACCGTGGGCGGCGCGCTCAGTTTAAAAAAACTTCCGCTAGGTGGGCGGCGTCGGAGCGGCTCGTCGGCGGTGATAGGTGGTGGCGCGGCTGGAGGAGAACCCAACGCTCAGGAGCAAGTCGGGGCCCTCGGTCACAGATAGGACAAGGTGAGAGCGGTCGGAGGATGGTCAGTGTTGAAGGGTCCGCTGAGAGGAAACTCCGGCGTCGGTGAGCGTTGTCGGGAGCATGTGGCCGGGAGACCGGTAGTCGTAGCCAACGTCGGAGAACGGTCGCTGGGGAGCTAACGGAGGATAGTCGGTAGCCGGTGGTGTTTGCGGAGATGACGCAGGATGACGAAGCGGTCGGGGTCGGTAGACTGTCGGCGAAAGCCGACAAAAAATTTAAATATTGCAAAATTTGCAATTTAAATTTTATTAAAAAACGCTGATATAATATTTTGAATGCCGACCAATGCAGAAATAAAACCCAAACTATATGCCTGCGGAAAAATAATTTTGCCGACGGGTGATTTTAATTGCAGGTCGAACCCTGCAGAGTTAAATTTTTGCAAAAAACTATAGAAAATTTTCGCCCTAAATAGCCAAATATTTTTTTGATTTTTCTAAAAAAGATTTGCCTTGATGGAGGACTTACAGGGATGATTTTTTCCTGCAAAACTGTATGGATTTGTACAAAAAATGCAAACCCTAAGATGTACCTCAAAGGCTCCCAGATGATGTCTTCGATTTTGACAAATGAACAGGCGATCTATGGGTTTTGAGGCCTTCTAGACATAATGGAGAGGTCGGAGAGAGCCTGATCTGCACCAGAAATTAGCTTGGCTCTCGGGTAGAACCAACTAGCCTGCAAAATAAAACTCCAAGCCTGCAAAGAATCTCGCATTCCAACTTCCTGGATCTAGGGTTGATGTTTCAATGGACTAGCTCTGATACCATGTTGAGATGGATTGCACAGCCCCTGAAGCTCCGGAATCTTCAATGCAAGACTTTAGCCATGAAAGATAATCAACCACAAAAGAAGTGTTGCAACAATGGAATGTTGATTGAAGATTCTATTGATATGATATCTGATTGATATCTGGATATATTACAAATGTACAAGATGCCTTGAATATATAGGCAAGAATGAAAACCTAATATGCATGAGATGTTGCCATGTGTCAAGATCAAACAACATATGACAACATGTGAACCCTAATGGTGATGATCATTAAATGATGAGATAAGTTCTAGAAGGGATCTTATCCCACAAACTAGGAAAGGGAATATTATCCCATTTACTAAATGATTTATCTAATAATGCAACCTAGGACTTAATGATTAAATGCAAGACCTAAGTTAACTTATGCTAGTGTAATAATTAATTAATTAATTACACCAACATTTACTTGACATATATTTGCATAATCTCAAATTCCTTCAGAGGCTTTTGAAGTATCAATGTATCCTATATAAGGTTTAGAATGATTTTTTTTAATTAAAAAAATAAATAAATGATGTATTTCCTTGTAATTAAATAATGTGGAGATCTTCTAAATCTGCCCCAACACACTATCCTCTTTGGCACTATATTCATTACTCCAGCTACTAGGGTTTTGCATGTGACATTTTTAATATCTTCATAACCGTGGCTTTTAAATAGATCTCAGCCTTTGCTTTAATCCTTTTCATGGTAACCCTTGAATTCCATAATCCACCTTCAATCTCTTCTAAGAATGGTGTCTTAAACTAGACTGCATAGTATGCATATAAAACAAGTCCTTCATACCTGCCATTGTTCCAAACCACCACTCACTGCCTTGCTTAAAATGTTGCCTCCATAAGCACAATAGCATGTTTTAAAATCATGGTTGTCACTGATTGACCATTAAGGTCACCACTTTCATCATGAAGATACGATGAGATTTTTGTTTTCAAACTCAAGGCATTATGCAAGATAACATTGTGAATTGTTTGTTGTGTATGATTTTATTTTCTTGCACATTTACTGCTTTGCTAACTTCCTTTAAGATTGGGTATTGCACCCTCAACTGCAATCTCAAACAACTCACTCACTATCACTTGAAGATTCATTTCATGAGCATCCTTCTATAAAATAAAACTATGCCCTATAAACTGCCTACTTACTACATGGGACTCATTGTTTTATGGTATTGTAGTTCTTAAGATCCTTCAACCTTATTGACACTACTTCACAGTCCACAAGGTATTATTCACTATTCTCCCATCTTTGATGAGTCTCAAAACATTGTTCAAACATGCAATCTACTACCTCCATTATATATTAATGGCTAACAAGAAACATTGAACATATGATTACCACTGTTACTTTATTTGGACAGTCATTCCCTGATTGCATTTGCCTTGTCTAACACTACCAAAAGAATTTGAAAAACCCTTAAGGCCAGCAAGGGGGTAAGGAAACTCACTGTTAAAATCTCCACTTTACTATGCAAGGTTTGAGTTTTATTATCTTGTCACTGCTCAGCCTCTTTTTGACTGTCACATCTCAAGTGACTGTCATTCTTCTTACCATAGATTGCATTTACAAATGTCACTAAGCTACATAGTGTGTTTGTTATTGGCTACAATTTTTAGATTGCAAGATTTTGTTATTAGCTACAATGTCTCAATCTTTCTGGTATTGCAACCTCACTAATTCGCTAAAGTTATTGTTTATGTTTCTACGGAGGCCTAAGGTTTGTACCCTAATCATGCTCTTACCAATGCTTCTGTTGGTATTAAAAACAACCTTAAATCTTTGGTCAAAAAATTAATTCTCTTGACAAAGTTATGGTATGATCTTGGATTGTATCCTAGAGTGTGTGGGAAGCTTGTATTTGATCATTAAGGTATGTAAACCTAATCAGGGAATTGTATCTTATATAACATGGGTCTTGCTTTAATACTTTCCATAATGGTTATTAGTAGATCACATTATTATAGTTTGCGGTAACCCAAGATTGCATTCAAGTATGTAACAAACTTGGTTTGTAGTTTAAGCTATACACTTTTAAGTAACATTCATAAGGTTTAGAAAATCTTGATCACTCTCTAGAATAGCCCATTAAACATTGGTTGTGTTTGAATGCACTATATAATTGATATAACACAACCACTCTGAAAATCAACCAGAGTTATAAGCTCTTTATTGCAGCAAGAGGTAATCACTCCTCAATCATGCTATAATTACATCCTACCCTGTTAAACTTGAGACAACCTGAATGCACCTAATGATGATTGACACCTACATTATACAACCTGAATTAACTACATTATATGAGTGCCTCCATTTCTATCACAACATAGCCACATTAAACTTAAGTCACAACCTGAATGCATCTTGTATTTGTTATAACACAACTGTGCCACATGACCAATAGAGTTATGGATCACATAATTACAATCACAAGAATCTGTTCCTTGGTTGTGATCTTATAGTGATTCCACACAAAAAAATTTGGGCATGAAATTCTCAAAACCCTAAACCTCTAAAAATGAAATCTGATGAGATGTTTTAAAATATGATTTTCAAATCTGGAACTACAAATTTGACTTCACAACTAAATTATGCAAAAAAAATGACTACCCTCAACCTGGCGATATTTTCTTGAATTTTTTCTGAATTTTCCCAATAAAATCGTCCTTAGTTCTCCACAAACTATCTCAAGTAGAGCAAAACACTGTCGCAATAAATCAGCAAACTCACTTTTCTTTATGTCAGCCATAATTTGATTTTTTTCTTATTTTTCATGTTTGTCAAAATTTCAACGAAACTGATAGTCAAAATTTCAACTAACGTCAGGGATAAACTTTTTAAAAATTAAAAATTGCACATCAAATTATACATATTTCAACGAACATTTTCGTCGTATTTTGCATTCAAATGAGTTAGTGGGTTTAAGGGTTAAGGGTAGAGGGGAGAGAGGGAGATGGGTAAGGAGGGAGCGACTTGAGAGAGAGAGGGGGGGAGTGGGAGAGAGATAAAGGGTAGGGTTTAAGAGTTAAATGTAGAGGGGAGAGAGGGACAAGGGGTAGGAGGGGGAGACTTGAGTGAGAGAGGGGGGGAGTGGGAGAGAGATAAAGGGTAGGGGGTACTAGGGTTTAAGGGTTTAGGGTAGAGGAGAGATAAGGAGAGTGGGTAGGAGGGAGATACTTTCAAGAGAGAGAGGGGTGTAGTGGGAGAGAGAGAGGGTAGGGGTACAAGGGTTTAGGGTTTAAGGGATAAGGGTAGAGGGGAGAGAGGGAGAGGGGGTAGGAGGGAGAGACGAGAGAGAGAGTGTGGGAGAGAGATGAAGGGTAGGGTTTAAGGGTTAAGTGTAGAGGGGAGAGAGGGAGAGGGGGTAGGAGGGATATAATTGAGAGAGGGGGGAAGTGGGAGAGAGATAAAGGCTAGGGGGTACAAGGTTTTAGGGTTTAAGGGTTAAGGGTAGAGGAGAGAGGGAGAGTGGGTAGGAGGGAGAGACTTGAGAGAGAGAGAGGGGGGGAGTGGGAGAGAGATAAA
>VDFB02183220.1:0-36800 GCA_007258455.2 Sequoia sempervirens | reverse complement strand
ACTAGGTTTCAAATAAGGATTGAAAGCATATATACGGGTTTACATGCAACCAAAAAAAGTGAGAGATGATGCTATCAAAGATTCTTGAACTTAAGAATTTTCCATGGAACAAATATGTACATATAATTGTAATTTACACAAAATGATTTACAACTATGTACAAGTTACTATAAGTTCTCATTTGAACATGTATAGGGTTACAAGTGAACTTGAAAAGCATGGATATAATCTAAGTCAAAGATTCTGGTTCAGCCCGCTCTTCAATAACATGTAGAATTTTTTGATGATCATCACTATCTAGTCTCCATTTTCTTCGGCCACGTGCATGTGGAACTACATGAAGATGTAGGGAAGTAGCAATTATTAAGTGACTATATTGATATACCTTGTTATCAGGTTGATAGTCAACAAAATGAATCCCATGTTGAACAACTTTGAATTGTTTTAGATATGTCCCTTGCACTACAACAGAACCTGCACGGTAAACATAAACCTAAGGTAAGACATATGAATGTGTGCAACATTTTCGTGCTCAAAGTTTGTACAATATATATTTAATGTTTATAATGTAATGCGCACATGTGAATACAATGTATATAAAATTTTAAATTCAAACTCACCTATGGGAAATGGAATTCCATCACTTGTTTCATGTTGTGTTAGTTTATTCCTCTCTTCTATGCAACACAATAAATAATAGCTAACACCTTCGATGTTTCCAAGCTTTTCTATGACTCCAAAAACATCTCTTGTACACCAAATTTACACAAAAATATTCTAAAAAAATTAGAGATGTATCTAAAGATCATTAACTAGATATATATAATATTTCAATTATAGAAAACTTACACATGTACCTTTTCTAGCCAATCCTGAAATATGGTCATAATCAATTGAAATCAAAGGAATGTCTTCAAATCTTTCTTCCTCATTTTCATCATATGTTTCTTAAACAACTAGTGACACTGTATCCCATTTACCAACATATCCAAGTTCTTGATTGTTGCATGCATAATCAAATTTTCCCTCAATGCACTCAGTGCAAAAATAAGAGTAATCCCTTGTGTCTAATGTCCATCCATGGTGACTATCTGAACTCCTAACACAATGCAAAGATCTTGTTTTTTCTACGGGCTCTTGCATCCATTCATCGATCTTCTATCCACACCTAGATACATGTACAACAAAAAAATTATGTGAACAAACATGTATATATATATAAATTTTAAATTTAAATAAATTCAAATTTTTGATTTAATGTAATTTATATATACCTAATATCTCCCAAAACACTTTATGTGGAATGTGTCGATTTGTTCTTGAAGATGTGTCAATCACATTTGATGCAAAGTGTTTCTTGCACCATTCAAAAACACCATGTGCATTGTCTAGACGATCTTCTGGATAACTCATTTGATACTTTCTCAAAGCTTGTTTGATGCAAGCTCTTGCTCCATCATGCTCACCCTTTCAATGCCCACTCTAAAAAAAATCCAAACATGTGGCATTTTGTAGATTTTATGATATCTACAAATTGCATTGAATGGTCATGAAGATTTGAATTGTGTCGCACATCCATCTGACCATCATTTCAAATTTTACACCCCTGCTTCTCAAATTCTCAAAAAATATTGTAAAGCAATGTTGGACAAAAAGTGTGTCATGCTCTTTATCATCACTAATATAAAAGTGATATTCTTTCTTAATGGCTTGTTCTTCATTTGTACTCTCAACACCATCCAATTCTGATTGTGCATGTCGATAACACACATGAACCATAGTAGTGATTTGCTTTGAAAAGTAATACTTTGATTGAATCTCCTTTTGATGTACAAATGAGTAATTTTCTACAAAGTCAACTACTGATAGAACAGTTCCACATGGGAAAGTATCTCTCAATGTTTGGAATTGTTGTGCTTGCCACTTAGAAAAAAAGGAATGTTGTATGTATGGTCATATCAATTTTCAAAAATCTTCCATCAATTTTCCAATGGGAATCTTCTCTTCTACATAGTTCAACCTTGTGGATTATTTCCCAAAATTTGTTTGCAACTTTACATACTTGTACCTAGGTGTGAGTAAAATATGTGAATAAGTAATAAATAACACAATCAATGAAACATTACATTAAAGAGAATCCAAATAACAATCTAATCAAATTGAAACAAATAAACTCTCTAAAAACAATACTTACCTCTTGCAATTTATTGTTTTTCTTAGGTCAGTATCCTCAATTCTTGAAGGAAATTTATCCAAATTTCCACATGTCTCACAAATTCCTTTTATGCAGTTTATTTGAGGTCCATTTTCATGATCACATAATATAGACTTTATGAAAAAACTTGCCTATTTAGGAGGTGCATTTTGAAACCCACATCTTTCTTCTCTCATCTTTCGAAACACCTGATAGTAGAGATCAAATTCAATATGATAACGACAACAACAAGTATCAAAAAACTTGTTTATCTTCACATAATATGGCTTTAACCTTTGAAACATTGTTTGCCCAATCTTTATATGAGGATATGCATTACAAAAGTTCATATACATCTCAAATTGTGTTATGTCTAGCCAATGTTTGATATGATTTTCATAAATACTAGGTCCAATCCTATGTCTCATAACATCTCTAGTATTTGATGATGGACGAGTCTGATCATGCCAAAACCCTCGGTGGTCCAAGTTCCCAAACAACATCTTCAATCCCGTGAGAATGGGGAGCTCTACACATAATTTCCCAATTTCCTTCTTAACTCTCATCCAAAAACTTTCTTTTTTTCTCATATTTTATTACTGTGGTTCTACTATAACCAATTTCAGCTGAAAGTATTTTTTCTTTTTCTTGCTATATCTTGATGTACAATAGATGTCAAGATCACCCTTCTTGTAGTGGCCTTATCCACAGTTCGAGATCCTTTCCCAATGGAATCTAAACCCTTTTTAACATTTTGAACAATATCCTTTTGTAATCCCATGTGTTTCTTCTTATTTGATGCCAAATGTACACCCAACAATTGTAATGACTCTTTGAGCTCATCATGAAGAAGTAAACGTGATAACAATTGGGTTTTTTCAAGTGTATCAAGACGATTGAAATGATGATTGATTATTCCATTTACAGATTTAGTCATTGACCTCTTTCTCTTCTTATAAGGCTGGTTGGCATAACATTTCAGTTTCTCCATATCCATTTCAAGTAAATGATCTAAATTTCTATGAGAAATTTGTTTCCTCGAACCTTTTCAGCTAGTTTTATATGCTCATCCATACCAATAGGAGGAAGTGATCCCGACCCCTCTCCAACATGCATTGTTTGAACTTGTGCCTCCTCCCTATCTTCAAGGACCATGTGTTCTTGAGTGGATTCATTTGATTCAATGTCTAGATTTGCCTCAACTTGAGCATGAGAACTTCCTGCTTGTTGAGCCCTTCCTACATGTCATAAAATATTTTGCAAACAAAAGTGAGAGATGATGTTATATATGAAGTTTATGTATGCACACAAACAAAGTGATAAGACATGATCCTATAAGTGAGAAGTTCCTGCTAGTTTTATATGCTCATCCATACCAGTAGAAGGAAGTGATCTTGACCCCTCTCCAACAAGAATTGTTTGAACTTGGGTCTCCTCCCTAACTTCAAGGTCCATGTGTTCTTCAACAGATTTGTTTGATCCAATATCTAAATTTGGCTCGACTCCAGCTTGAGAAATTCTTGCTGCTTGTTTGAATTTACATGCAAGCAAAGAAAGTGAGAGACTATGAGTTATCTAAGTGGAGTTGAAACAAATAAAATCAAAGATTCTTGAACTTAAGAATTCTATGGAACAAAAGCAATTGGAAATAGATGATAAAGAATTTAGGGAATGTTTATGCAAGATGACTATTGGAAATATATTTATAAGCAAAACAAATTGAGGTGTTAATAAAAGTCTTAAACACACACTTGAGAGAGAGTGAGAGAAGAAACAAGCATGTACCTTGTTTCTTTCTATAATAATTTTCCAAGTTTTGTTCACACATCTTTTGTTCTTCTTTTGACAATTTTTGTTGAGACTCATTTTTTCTTTTTCTCTGTTGTCCCATTTTCTTCTTAACTTAAAGATGACTCTAAACAAGTCCTCTACCAACTTAGTTAAATTCTCGTCCAAATTTTGCCTTGATTGATAAAAATGAAAAGTTGTCTCTCCAATATTTGCCTCTTTGATAAATGTGCAAAAACCTCTTCTCCAAAATCTGCTCTCCAAGTGATATAAATGATAATTAATCTTGCAATTTGATATCCAAAAAATGAAAAATAGGCTTCTATTTATATGCATATGGGATGGGAAAAAAATTATTCTAGTATACATGGAATAACTAGATCCTAGTTTAAATGAATCAAGTAGTAAACAAACAAGTTATTTCATTGTGGAGCTTGTTGTTTTTAATGCATAGGTATGCACAACATATCTAGTAATTTTAGAATTTTTTTAAAGTGTCAAAAATGTATAATAGAGGTATAATTTGAATTGAATTTTCTTAATTATATTTGAATTGAATTTCAAGTTGCTTGTCAAAAATGTATAACATAGGTATAATTTGAATTGAATTTTCTTAATTATATTGGAATTGAATTTCAAATTACTTGTCAAAAATGTTTAATAGAGGTATAATTTGAATTGAATTTTCTTAATTATATTTGAATTGAATTTCAAGTTACTTTTCAAAAATGTATAATAGAGGTATAATTTGAATTGAATTTCGAGTTACTTGTCAAAAAGATTATATTTTTTCTCAACTCAATGGTTCATGTTGCTTAAGTAATTTAAAAAAATATATTTATTGTGATCAACACGAATGAATTTAATTATAAAGTGGCATTGATTTCCTAAAATTCTACTAGAGATCAAATGTATATTGAATATAAGAAAATGTAAGTTGTAAGAAATCATCAAATAAACAAACATGTATGTATATTGAATATTTAAAGCAAATGCATACATATATCATGTGTAAACATGTAACCATAAGCAAACACATGTACATACATGTAAAGAGATTCAATGTATAAACATAACACATGTTTTAAGCAAAGAGGCAAATGTATGTATATATCATATAAGAAAATGTATGTACATATCATATTAGCAAATTAATGTAAATTAAAGACCATCAAATGTCAAATACTAAAGATCAACAAATAAGAAAATGTAAGTTAGAGATCATCAAATATCGAATACTAAAGATCATCATATAAGAAAATACATGTAGTAAAGATCATAAATCTAGTGTGCAAGGCCTAATATGAATGTCGACTCCTAGTCGAACGACTATGTGAATGAGAACGGTCCTGATCTGATAGATGTACTGAGGCCTGCAAATAAAATTGTGTACAAAATGTGTTAAATATATATAATTTATATTAAATAAATTTTATGAAAGTTATTTTTAAATGAATTTTTATTTTTAAATATCTATCTAGATCTATGCATACATAAATATTGCATGTAGATATACACGTGTTTATATAAATTTTTAAAACTCACATGTCCACTGGTAGTAGATTCATCCATAGAGTCAAGTCAATCATGTACATGATCTGGACCAAGGCTAGAAGTGACATGAGTTATGTCCACCTATAATAATATATATACATATATATCAACTTACATGAATATCTAGTTAAAATAAAAATTTAAAAATAATTAAAAAAGAATCGAAACATGCACATGCACACATACATGCACATCATCTAATATCGGATGACCTAAGTCCTCTGAAACGGTCGCCTCCACCATATCCATCAAACGGTCAAGCGACGAATCAACATCTGCATCCATTCGATCTATCCCATGTCGTGCCAAAAATGATGAATGTAGAGGACTATGAAGGTGAGATGGCATCGGCGATGATGAACCAAAACCAATCAACATATCAGTAAAACCCATAGTCTGTGCAGCATCCGAATGTGTTGAAATATGTGCCTCAATCTCACAGGCTGTAACCCCTTGGAAAAGCAAAGTCGGTGTGACATTCCTTTTGTCTGGCCGACTGGAAGCTTTGGAACCCTGTGGTTTGCACTGGTCGCTGAGACTTTGTTTAAGTCTTTCCGAATGGACCTATCGCTATAACATGGAGACTCGGTGAGATCTCTTATTGATATGGAATGTCTCGGTGACAGAAGGGTTTGTTATCGGGTGCCTAGCGTATGTCAGGGTAACTCAAGTGTGTCGGTATGTGGTCCTAGCGACATGGAGATGTCTCGACGATTGTAGTCATCGGGGTGACTTGAACATTCGGGAAGATCTCTTGGCGACTAGGAGAAGTCTCGCCGACATCACGTGGGGTCATTGGTTTGGTGTGACTCTTGGCGAATAGTGGTTTCGGGATAACATGGAAACCTCAATAAGAAGTCTTGCCGAAGGTTGATTCTCTTGACGACAGTGGAACACATCGGTATGACTTGAAGGCTTTTCTATGAAGTCTTGGCGATGGGCGTTTGTCTCTTCGACGATGTGGGATTTGTCTCTTCGACGATGTGGGATGTGTTCGGCATGACTCCTGGTGAAAGGTGGGCTCGAGATAACCTGGAGACTTTGGTGTGAAGTCTTGGTGATAGGTGTTGGTCTCGCCAATGGTTGTGTGACTTCGGTGTAACATAAGAGGCTTGGTGTAACCTCTTGGTGACAATGGTAAGTCTGGTCGACAGGAGACTTTGGTGTAACACATATGTTTCAGTATGTTGTCTTACCAAATGTGGAAAGTCTTGCCGACTCGGTATGACTTGAATACTTCAGAGTAACGTCTCAGCAAAAGCGATATTTCTTGTCGATTGGGATGTTTCGGTATAACATGAAGAGCTTGTTATGAAGTCTTGGCGAAGAGTGTTTGTCTTGCCGATGGGAATCCTGATGTTGGTATGACTCTTGGCGACTACTCAGTGTTTGGTATGACTTGAAAGCTCAGTATGATGTCTTGGCGAAAGACGTTAGTCTTGCCGACTACTCTTCGGAATACCTTGTGATCTTCGGCATGAGGTCTTGGTGACATGGTGAAGTCTGAGTGATAGCTCTCTAGACTCGATGTAACCTCTTACCGATAGGGATGACTCTTGGCAATATCGAATGTTGGCTGTGTTGGCATCGAGGAGACACGGTTAGTGTCTCATCGACATGCCAACACAGGTTGAACACCTTTTGACCAAATGAAGACTTTCCGACGTGGTGCGATTTGGACCAATAAGAGAAAGCAGGATGTGAACCATTTCTGTGTGGAATTTGGAAAACTAAAACACGAGGAAGTGGAAACATCTAATGATGTTGGGCTGGATGATTCGTAAGATTTGATCTGACAGTTGGAAAAGAACGATTTCATAGAGCCTGCAGAGAACGAATGTATATGCGTATGCATTGGACGTTTTGAAGTTGAGAGAGCTGATAAGCCAAGGAGCTGAAGAGCCGAGAGCCAGAGAGAGATAGTGAGGGCTGAGTGACTGGCCAAATGGCTGAGGCCATGAGGTTGAAGCAGAGGAAGAGAGAGGCAGAGTTGTGCTGGAATCTCTCTTGATCATGAATGCCATGGATGATCTCTCTGGGAGAGTTTGCTACCAGTTGTATCCAGAATGAACAAGATGTAATCTCTGAAAGGCTAAGAGCCTGAAACTGTATTGTAACTTTCTGTTGCTGAATAATAAAACGGCTCGAACTTTGGAGAGTGGGGTTTTTTACCCAAAAGGGTTTTCCCCACGTAAAATCTTTGTGCTTTGTTTTTTGTAGTATCTTTCATCTGTGTTGTTGCTTGTTGTTGAATTTACATGTGTTTCTCTCAAAAGGACCAATGTGGGAAATGGACTGTGTCTGTTTCTACTTTAGGACATAGTTGTTTGTGTCTTTGAGGTAATCTAATCAAAATTGAAGTTAATAAAGGCACTACTGTTTGGAGTTTTCATGAGATGTGCTCCCTAGATTTCCTTACAGAATGAACTGTAGGTGGACCCTGATGCGCACTAGTGCTCGGCTGAGAGTGATGGGATCCTGGAGCTAAACGGAATCTATGTGCCAAACGATCTTTGACATGCTCTATACCAATCTATTATCTGATGCAATGTGGGCATATGCCTCCAACAAGTCCTCAGCCAAAAAATGCAGAGCCCTGTGTGCCATATCTCCTGTAAGTGCATCAAGTTGTGTAGGAGTAGGGATGTCAGCCACTGTAAAAGGATCCATGGTAGTCCATTGTGCTAAAAATGGTGTGGATCAGGAACATCTGGACATCAAATACTGGCCTACATGATCATCAAATATCCTAGTGGTGGCAGCCGCAATGTCACCTACAGTGTCAATTACTTCCTTTTGGGGAGCAACGACAACCTCATCTGTTATGGGGGCTAGAGCTGGGGTGAGAATAGGATACCTCTCACCAACCAATCCCCTAAACATTGGGGTTGATCTATCTGCTCGACAATAGGTGGGCCTATCAACAATCCTACCACGCCCCTGACCATCATATGGTGGAATGTCCAGGTAGATAACTTTGAGGTCCAAATGGACCTCAGCATACAACTGTTTAACAAAATATAATAGAATCTGGTCATTGTTTGGGTATTGACCATGTGCTACGAGAAATTATAGGTAGATCAATTTAGCCATAGCACGATCAACAAATCTAGTGACTTGGTACCCCCTAACCTTACGTACATTTTGATAAAAAGGAAAACAAGTGTTTTTTATCATTTCTTTGGTCACACTATCCTGTATTTGTTTAAGGGGAACAATACCATGTACTTCTTCCCGCATGCGGGAAAGAATAGTAGCTAGTACTCTATCTAGGGAAAATGCACTAGTCCTCTCAAGTTCATCTCTGAGTTTTTCTAAACTATGTAATAATGACATGCATGATTCAAAATCTATCCTTGGGTTTGCACCATGTGCTAATGAGTCTCTCAATTTTTTAATCTCATTAGTGGTATTTACAAACAAAGAATCTGGAGGTGGAACATGATCTGCATTTTCCATGTTATATATATGTATGTACACCTAAAAGAGCAATGAGACCTTGGTAAATAATATATCTAGATAAAGGGAATACAAATCTAAAATAGTTGTAATAATTCATCTACTCATCAATAATATTTTCATACCATTAACAAAAAAACATTCAACATCTATTATAGTTTTTAATAATTTCAAAATATTCAAATTACTAGATTGCACACAAAACATAATCTAAAACAATTCTAAAATTTAAATTTAAAACATAATCTAAAATAGTTCTAAAATTTAAATTACTAGATTGCACACAAAGCATCATTACTTCACATTGGTGGTCATGTAAAATCAATCCAGTCATTATTGAAGGCACAAATAAGAGAAGAAAATGAGACAGATGAAGATGTCCCTTATAAGGTTCAATGTAATGATGGAAAATAAAGATGAAAAGTATTGAGGACCTATATTTTATTTTAATGGCATAATAAGATAGTTCCCTCTACTAGCAAATGACAAATCGTATGTGCTTTGCATTGTGTAATTATTGAAATTGACACCCTATGATTTGATAGAAATTAGGATATATCGATTGATCTAAATGCAACTATATCAACTAATTGTAAATATATTATAAGTGACATAAAAGCCTCAATGTCTCATTTGTATTAAAATATGGGGATGATGTGGCTATTTTAAGGCCCAAAATTTCATGTGTTAATAGCATAAACATATAACATTAATTTTTTTGGGAGTTTGTACCAAATACCTTTTTCCAAACACAACTTTTGTTTAAAATACATCAAGACCTATGAATGAAATTAAAAATTTCCTAACTTAAAGACCATCAAGGAAGGTCTTAATGCCATATGTGGCCTCCTTTTCCTATTATATAAAATTCAACCAAAATAGTTTTTAAGAAATAGTTCCACAAAATTAGAGGGGTCCAACCATGTTTTCAATTAATTTAAAACTATTATTTTAAGATTTTTTAATTTTTAAATAAATATATAAATTTCTTACATTATTTTGAATTAAAATGATAATAGTGGACATAAATTACACAAAATTGAATGTTATTAAAATTTTGGTTAAAAAGTAAGAAGGTTGACCTTTAAAGCCATTGAGGAAGGTATTGAGCTACTAGAAGTGGTCTATCCATGAACGGCTTGAAGTCTCATAAAGAAAGTGAATACAAGAGGAAGGAAAATATAGATGATTTCCTCACAAGTATATAAATGTTTCTACTTGATTATTTATTTCATCCTAGAAAGAAACAATAAATGTTGTTTATCCTATAAATTTTATCGTATTAATAATCTTAGATGCATGTGACTTGTTAGCTTCCCTTTTCATTTACTCATGTAATTTAAGAAATCTATTATTAGAGTTGCACATGACAAAAAAATGAGCTCCCCTCCACTAAGGGCTTTTTTTTTCTTATACCAATTTGAGAATTTTATTATTTCAATTCTTAATCCTAATAAAAATGTGGTGAAGGGGAAATAATACCCATCCAATAAGTGTTCCCCAATCCCTTGAAAAGGAAAACTTGTGTATTATCCAACTTGGCTATCATTGTTAGGATTCTAGCTTCTAGTTGTACTATTTTTAGAATACTACTAGAGCCTAGATTGATGGCTCCCTTCTCTCTCCTATGGATGAGGATCCCTCTAAGATTGGTTGTTCCACCTCTTCGAATGAGATTAGTAACAAGGTTTATGAGTCTGTTAAATAGGGGAAGAGGTTGGGTATATAATGTACTTTAGACATGGTTGTTGAATGTAAAATTATTTAGACCATGAGAGGGTTGAAAATTTTAAAAAGAATTGGAAGACAACTATAATCTATAACATAGCATTCTTAAATGGTTAAAATTTTAAATGAAACAATGAAAGAAAGAATAAGAAAACAAAGATTAGTGTAAAATTATTTGAAAATAATTGGGGATAAAAATATCTAATTTGATAGTTGTTAACATAAATGAACTTCAAAATAGGATTATGTAAGTGAAAAAAAAGTTCAATTGCCTTCATTGAACCTAAATTTACCTAGTTAAGATATGTCTGTAATTAAGAATTCACACTAGAATATCAATAATCCATAAGAATCTCATAAAGAGGATGAATTTAATGGGAGATAATATAAAATCCTCGATGTATGAGGATGAATTTTATCATTACATTATGAGTGAATCATCTCAATTATATAGCCAAGAACATAAAAAAATTATAGATTGGAAAGCAAAATAATCACACATTTATCATATTTTTATATGTATAAAGTTTAGATACCATCAAACTATTTAAACTTATAGATTGCATAAAGCTATAAATTGAATTGTTAAAACTAATTTATTAAGAATCAAATCTAATAAAGTTTGACTTCATATTGCATACTTGTTATAAATATCTCACTAATCCAACCATACATTTTATATATGTTAAAAAATATATAATAACAATTTATACAACTTCTAATTATGATAATAAATCTAGAATCAAACATGACCCAAATGTAGGATAAAGACAAGAATCTTAATCTATACCATTATTTTGAGTTTGGTTTAATAGAAATTGTAAAAATTTATAATCATGAAAAAAACAATCAATGAACTAAGGATCATTTTAACAATGGTGAATTAGTGCCTAAAGATTGGCCTAAAAATTTATAATATTCAACATTCTCATCACAAATGATATATGAAAACTAAGGATCATTTGGTTATATATTTTCATAGATTTAAAATTTGAATATTTATTAATATATAACATGTTCATTACAATTAGAATCTTAAATAATATTGTAATAATTTATTATGTCTTTGAAATTTGTTTTGTGGATTTTAATGTTGTTTTTTAAATTTAAGTTCTAGAGTAAGTAGAATCTAATGAGAGACCTTAAAAAGATTCAAGTAATTTATGTTTTCCTTAAAATTACGATTATTGTTCATTAAATAGATTATTGATTGTATTTAGATTTCAAAATTGGAAATAGTTTAAAATTATAGAACCATATTATCCTTTGATACAAAAAGCTATGTCAAGGATTATTTGTATCTTCCTCATAATTATGTTTCACATATTGAATATTTTAGGGAGGATTGTGTGGATGATTTGGAAGTTGAAGCAAAGATTGGTTGAGATCGACAAAGGATATTTTGATAAACTCCAAAATCCTAAGAATAGAGAAGATGGTGAGTCATATTTTAATAGACCTTATCTTCACTCCTATTCAAATGCAACCTCTCCAACCAATATATTGGATTGCAAAATAAGTAATAGATATATATGAACTTACTCCTAATCCCCCTCCATTTACCCCACCATTAGATATGCATATTGGTATTCACCTACTCAAGTCTTATGAGACCCTAGGTGGCTTTGTGAATACATCAAAAATATTATGCATGATGTCTAAGAATTTAATTGTGATGGATTGATATATTCCAAGAATTTATAAATGAAGTATATATCCATATATATGTATTTTTTTTAGTGTTTAAAATTATTTATAGAAGTTTATAGAAGGCCATTGATGGCCCACTTTTTGAATTAAATTTAGTTATGAATTTGTATTTTTTGGATGTGCATTTAGATTTAAATTTACATGCCAAAGTCACAATGTCCTACTCTTGATTAAGTTCCTACAAGAAATTAAGGAACTTGGGATCTACCCACCTCCCAATGGTCTTGGAATGGATGCATTTAGATGGAGAAGGATTTCAGAAGGCTCATGGTACTTGTGGACCCCTCAAAGGCATGATATATAACACATGAACTTTATTTATGAAATTTGGTCTTTAGTTGTTGGCTTCTAGTATGAATGTTATCTAGAAGGTGGAATTCTTAGTTGAGACTCTCAATCTTCCATTGTTGGTTTCTAGTTTGATTATACAATATGAGCCAAGTATTACTTTCTAATGTTAATTATTGAAAGAACGTATATAAATTATTCTCATCTTAATTCACATATAGAGTTGTCTTAGTCAATTTCTCAAGGTATGAGTTCCATATATTTGTAAATTTTCTTAATATAAAAACATATTTTATTTCATTAATTAACCTATCTATTCCATGTTAAAAAGGATGCTTTTATTTTAAATTATAAGTATATAATTCAAAATTAATTAGTAATTCAAGATAGAGTACACACAATTTCTTTAGTTAAAATAAAATAATATTCTTATTTCCATGAGAGTTATGTAGAATGGTAGCTTGATGTCTCAGAAATATTTCTTTGATACATACTAAATTTTTATCATTGCATTATGAGTGAATCATCTCAATTATATAGCCAAGCACATCAAAAATTTATAGATTGGAAAGAACAATAATCACACATTTATCATATTTTTATATGTATAATGTTTCTGCCATCAAACTATTTATACTTATAGATTAAATTATTTTTGAATTTGGTTATTTGGGTTCAAAATGCCATGCTACAGGATTTTCTTGTGTTTTCACTGGATTGTCATGTGTCTAGCTATGTATTTTATAGGTGTAGGAGTTTTAGAGGAAGGCAAGGTTGAACAAAATGCATAAGGATGAGATGGAGCCTTGTTTATCTTAGGATTTGGTTGAAGCTCCCTTTGGCATAATCGAGGGGTGGTTGGTCCTCTTGTAGACATGACTAATTTAGAAGGTCTTTTCAAGAGGAATTTAGAGGAGATTGGTAGAGACAAGAATCATGTGTTAGAGATGGATTAGTTGGAGTTCTTTGCCTCTACCATTCTCTTGAATTGAAACATTCACCTCTTCGTATTCCTTCTAATAATTTAAAAATGTGAATCTATGGTCTCAAGTTTGGAAACTCCATTAGAAAGGAACTAGGTTCATTCATGGAAAAGGATAAGGTTGACAATAAGATATAGTTCCTTGAAGAATTTTGGATTCAAGTTGTTGTGAAATGATAGATCTACTAGTGTTTTTGGGAAAACGCCCTCTTTATTAGATACATTGCCACTATTGGTGGAGTATTTCTAATTGGATGTTATTTTTCTTGTTGTTGTTCCATGCCAATATGATTGATCCTTTTTTGTCTCTTTTTTGTCTCTTTATTGTCTCTTTATTGGTCTTTGTAAAAGGGTGGGGCCTTTTCAAAATTTCTATTTCTAATTCATAAATTCAACCAGAAGTATTTACCCTAAAATTAAAATATAATTTTAAACTTTAAAATAGTCTTTTTTAATACTATATAATTTAGCCTTGACATGTATTTAATTTATAAATCCTATTATTCTTTATGTTTAATTTCAAAATTTTAATGCTCTCAAGTATAGGTTACAAGTGCATTCTTTACATTTTTTCTCTTTCTTTTGTACTATTTTGTATGGGTGTCTTATATGCATTGCCTCAAACATATAATTTTGATTTCAATTTAGCTTTCTTGCAAGATTTAAACTTAAGCTTGTACTTAAAAAATATCTTGTTATCCTTGCAAATGGGTTTGTTGAAAAGGCTTTAGAAACTTTCAAGCAAATGCAATTGGTAGCTGTAAAGCCAAATTCCACAACCTTCCCTCTGCTTGTGCCAAAATGGGAGCTTTGGACAAGGTATGGACATCAATCAAATCATCAAGGGGGAATTTTACTAAATGTTGTAGTTGCAATTGCAAGTGCCCTGGTAGACATGTATGCAAAATGTGGAAGGCACATGAACTATTTGATATAATGCCTCAAAAAAATCTATTAACAGGTAAGGCTTTAGAAACATTCAAGCAAATGCAATTGGCAGGTGCCTTGGTAGAAATGTATGCAAAATGTGGAAGCATAGACAAGGCACGTTAATTGTTTGACAAATTTTAAAAATGGGTATGCAAAATCTTTCAAGCAAATGGAATTACCAACTACAAAGCCAAATTCAACATGCTCTGCCTGTGCCAAAATTGGAGCTTTGAAACACGGTATGAACGTTCATCAAAGCATAATAGAAATTAAGTTCGTTGAAAAGGCTTTAGAAACTTTCAAGAAAATGCAATTTCAATTTCAACAAACTTAATTTCAAATCTACTATAAATTTCAACCATTTCACATTTCACATTTTCCATTTAGGGTTTAAAAAATTTTCAAAATAAATTCAGTTTGAAACACAATTTCAAGTTCACCAACCTAGTGCTCACTATGGAGGTCAAGGTTGAAAGTTGATGAACTTGTCTTTCAAGCTGGTGCACATTTTTCCCCTTGGTTCACCATCCTTCATTGTTCACGTTCGTTGTTTGCCGCAATAGAAAAAGTTCATGTGACCAGTGCGTGCGATAGTGACAATTTTTTTATTTTATATGCCCTAATTTAGGGGGTTCGACCAAACACCCATTCGATCGAACCCAATAAAATATGATTTTTTCCTATGGTTGTTGAGAGGTTCGACTGAACTGATAGGTTCGTTCGAACATCTAAGAGGGTTCGCTCGAACCTCTAAGTTCGAACGAACCCCTTGATATAGTGAAAACCAAAAAAAAATGAGAATTCCTTGCTCCTTATAATTGTAAACCACTATTATGCTTTAACCCTATATCCTACCAAAATAGGTAGAGGGGTGACCGTGTGCAAGGTTATCAATTTTGATGTTGTTCCAAGTAACTAAGAAGATAGCCATACACCCTTTAGACACTATTTATGTATGATTAGATACTCCTAGTTTGTCACTCAATTACATGCCCATTTCTTATGCACTTGATTGCCCCTTAAAATGGTTTGTGATATCCCATTTTGACAATTAATCAAAACAAAAAATCTATACAAAATAGAAAGGATAATTGTGAGCCCTCTTCTCCCATTTTTGGCTAGTCAAATATCTTTTTATTTACTTGAAATGTTCCTCGCCTTTTGTTTTTCTCTTTCTCCACCTCTTTCAACTTTTCATTTCATACATATGTAAGTTTATGAAAACAATTAAATGTGCATATTATCATAAAATAAGGCTTTCACAAATACCCAAACAGTGTATATACATTCTATGCATCTAACAATAAGCGTGCCTTCTCTATGCTTCCACATTTTGGAAGCATGTCTACCAGAGCGGCTGCAACTACATCATCTAACAAAATTCTTCTATCCTCCATGCTTTGATAGATTTTCATGCCCTGTTCCAAAGTTCCCATTCGGCATAGGCTGCGAGGATGTTGGCAAAGGTTGGAGAGTCTGGCTTTACACCTGCCAATTACATTTGCTTGAAAGTTTCTAAAGCCTTTTCAACAAATCCACGCTGAGAATATCGTGCAACCAGGGCATTCCATGAGAAGACATTTCTTTGAGGCATTCCATCAAAGAGTTCGTCTATGCTTCCACATTTTGGATACATGTCTACCAGGGCAGTTGCAACTACAACATCTGACAAATTTCCTCTTTCCTTTGATGGGTGTGCACAGCCTGTTCCAAAGCTTCCATTTCAGCACAAGAAGGGACGATGCCGACGAAGGTTGAGGAGTCTGGCTTGGCTGGGCTTAACCAGCACACTCTAAGGGTGGGGTCCCATGTGGGTGCTGCAAGGTCTACTTTTAAGGAACAAGAGGTCTCATGAATCCATAAAAAAATTGCTACTCAATTAAATGGAATCTGCTCCTAAAAAATAGCTGCTCCTATTTTTCTGGGCTGCAAATTTGAGGGGTGGAAATGGGGTAGGGCTGGAGCTTGCCCCTACTGTTTAGCAATTGTCTTTGCCATTTGTCAGCAGTCAACTCAAGTCTCAGTCTCAGTTTAGCTTCCTTAAATTACAGAGGTTAATGTTTAAGCTCAGCCACACTTCATGGGATCACCAGCTTCCTGAAAATTTGGAGCTTAACATTTTAAGCTGAACAGTGCTAGTAAGTTCATGGGATTGCCAGCTTTAAAAAAAGCCTAAAAATTCTCAGCAGCACCCGCAGAGATTTTTGAGCAAGCGCCTCCCCATGGGACCCCACCCTAAGCGTTGACCGCTTAGGTGGCTGGTGTGGGCCCCTTTAATCTATTCCGTTCGCCATTTGTGACCGCGCTATTCTCGTTCCTATCGATCCCGCCCAAAGTTTGATTTTTTTAAACCATTTTCTCCCGCCCTTATTACCCTCATCAATACCAAACAGGTTTCCGACCCATACAAATTCATTTGCTCGTGGACTGTGCCAAAATGGGAGCTCTGAAAAAGGGTATGGGCATGCATCATTACTGCTGTAAATGCTCTGGTAGACATGTGAGCAAAATGTGGAAGCATAGACAAGGGACGTGAACTGCTTGCCATGATACCTTAAAGAAACGTTGTCTCATTGAATGCTATAATTGGAGGATATGCACAAAATGCAGTTGTTGAAAAGGATTTAGAAACTTTCAAATCGAATGTATTCGGCAGGTTTAAAGCCAGACTCCACAATCTTTTCCATCATCCTCCTTGCCTGTGCCAAATTGGGAGATTTGGAACGGAGTATGGACATCTACCACGAATGGAGTTTTGTCAGATGCTGTAGCTGCAACAACCGTGGTAGACATATATGCAAAATGTAGAAGCGTAGGTAAGGCACGTGAACTTTTTGACAGAATACCCCAAAGAAATGTAGTCTCATGGAATGCCATGATTGCAGGATATACGCAAAAGGGATTTCTTGAAAAGGCATCAGAAAATTTCCTCCCTGCCTGTGCCAAAATGAGAGCTTTAGAACAAGGTATGCAATCAATCAAAGGATATAGGACAGAAGAATTTTGTCATATGAATAAAGGTTAATGCAAACTGTGGAAGCATAGACGAGGCACCTAAACTGTTTGAGAGAATGCCTCAAAGCATGTGTTATGCTCGGATTGCATGATGTCCATAGCCTTTATCTTAGGGTTGGATAATCTACACAATGGATTTTGGATTATGTGATTTTTTGTTATGTTTTATGGCTATGTTTTCACTATAGGGACCTTCTAAACTCTGGTAAAGGACCTGTTTTTATAAAGCTAGATTTACATACAATTTTATCTTATATTATTACTTAATCTTTAGTTGTACACTTACATTTTTAAATCTTTTATCCTCAACTTTCGATATTATTCCTTGTATTACTATTTATTTCTTGAAACCCCATACTAAGTTATATATAAACTTCCAATTTCTCATTTTGGTTCACCATACTTATAATTCTAATGTTATTTTTTAACATAATGTGTTATCTTTGTAATGTTATTCATTAAGTATGTTTTATCATTATTTTTTGAATTGCATCATATTTATATCTTAATTTAACAACTTTATGTTTTGTCATTATAAGAAATACTTAATATTTCAATATAGAATTCTCAAGAAAATTGTAGATAGTTCAATGAACATGAATATTCTTACTCTTGGACTAATCTACCTTCTAGGATGCCTTATTTTTCTTAAATGAAATAGTCCTTGCATTAGGAAGCTTTAAATTTCTATTAGTAAACTCTTCTAGTGACCATAACCCATTTCAGCTATTATAATGTCTTTGTGAGCTAAATTTCAAATAGTTAATTTTACTATGCTTATGTGTACATAATCATAATCCAATTAACTTATTTATCTAATTCAAATCATTAATACCTAGTTCTATAACCCAAATTTGTACATGGTTACAAGGTCGTCCTCATAATTGTGATCTTCATTTACTAAAATGCAAAATAAAAAATCAAACATTTTTGCCTTCTACCCCACTTTATACTTTGGTCCTAAGTGAATTAAGTACAATCTTTGAATTTGATGCAAAGTTCATGTATAAAATAACATCAAATTGTACTCATTCAATCACATAAAGAATCATTAGTTATTAGAAGAGAAATAATTTGAAATTGCACTAAAATTTTAAAATCAAGAAAGAAATATTACACATCTAATCACATCCATCCTAGTGCATGTGAATCAACTAGTATTCATCCTAGAATTTATGTGCATGTTTGAATTTTATTATCTATTTTGAGGTATTTTTAAATACTACCTTAATAGAAAAACCCTAACTATGAAAGATGATATCATTATTTAGTAGTCCATTTATCTAAGAATCTACTAAGTAGAATCCAAAGATAATCAAAGATTAAATTTCTGGGTGTAGAGTGAGATTATGGTTTTGATCTAGATTTAGAACTATGAACTCAATCTAACATATAGCAAAGAATGATATTTTAATTTTGATCTGTATGCATGTCTATCTAGAACATTTCAAGATCTTAGGAAACACAAATCACATTATCTTGATTTTTTATCTATAGTGCAATTGTACTCTTTATATAATATTACCTAATTTAATACAATCCACTCTATTTTATAATTCAATCTAAAATTATGTATGCTTGATTGCTCTATTTAATTAATTAACCTAAATTACCCATAAAGGAATCTCTTATTTAATTTTAAATAGAAGATCAACCACATGTTTTGGAAGTTGACTGCCTATGGCCCGAGTTCTTATTGTAAGTTAAAGGGTACTATTTCATATTGTCCTCCAAATGTGTTTTATGGTCGTCCTTTACCAACACACTTTAAGCATTGACCTCTTAGGCAGGTAATGTGGAGCCCACTTAACTTGTACCACTTATTGTCCATCATTCTTGTTCATCATTCACATTCAATTTGTTCCCACGTAGTCACATTGTTTCACCACATGTAAAAAAAAAAGGTTTCCAACCAAATCAATTTGCATTTGTCAATGCACACTCCTGCATTGTGCAAAAAATGGGAGCTTTGGAATAGCATATGGACGTCCATCAAATCATAAAAAAATGGGGATTATTTAGATATTCCATTTGGAAATGCTTTGGTAGACATGTATACAAAATGTGGATGCATATACAAGCATGTGAATTATTTGATATGGTGTCTCAAATAAATGTGGTCTCATGAAATTCCATGATTGCAGGATATACACAAAAGGTATTTGTTGGAAAGGCTTCAAAAAATTTCAAGAAATTGCAACTAGTATGTGTAAATCCAAAAATCTATAACCTTTGCCAACATCTTCTCTACCTATGCCAAAATGGGAGCTTTGGAACATGGTACACAATCAATCAAAGGATACAATTTATAGATGGATTTTGTCATATGCATGAAAATCCATCAAATCTTAATGAAAGGGGATTTTTATCAAATATTATTGTTGGAAACACTCTCATAGACATATTTTGGAAAATGTGGAAGCATAAACAAGGAACATAATTTTTTTGAAAAAATGCCTCAAAGAAATGTGGTCTAATGGAATGCCATGATTGTAGGATATGTAGAATGTGGAACCATAAAAAAAACATGTGAGTTGTTTAACACAATGCCTCAAAGAAAAGTGTTCTCAATTTTCCCCTAATTGTAGATTATTCACAAAACTATTTTTTTAAAAAGGCTTTAGGAACTTTCAAGAAAATACAATTGGTAAGTGTAAAGCCAAACTTTGCAACCTTTTCTAGCATCCTCCTAGCTTGTGCCAAAATGGGAGCTTTGGAACATGGCATGGACATCCATTAAAGCATAAAGGATAGAACAATTTTGTCAGATGTTGTACTTACACTACTCTAATAAACATGTATATAAAATGTGGAAGCATCTGACAAGGGGCATGAAGTGTTTTAAGACCACATTTCATATTTTTTTACAAGGAATTCTACATCCTTCTTCTATTTTTTATTTTTCAAGAAATTTAGCATTCTTTTGTTTGTCGTTATCTATTCTACCCTTTTTCTAAAAAATACATGTAATAAAGGCATGGTTGCAATTTACAAGTGTGCCAAATTCCTCAAATAAAAAATGGAATTTTTTCCTCCTATTAGCAACCTATGTTTTTCAATAGGGCCTCCCTATTATTTTCTATCAACTAGCTTATATACAGTTTCCATATTTCATTCTTATTACCTTATAAATGTCTTTAACAATCTTGTTATTCATAAATTTAATTTCTAGTAAATCAACCAAGTCCTTATTTTGGTATCATTTCCCAATTGAGTCCCATTTAGATTAATAATTTAGTATAAGTAAGACATCTTAAACAATCTAACTAGAAAGAAAAATAATTTGTTATTTAGTAGGTAGAGAATTTTTGTGTGTTTGTATTAATTTAAGTAAACCCATTTATGATAGGTTGTTGGTTGAATCCTAAGATAGATAATTAAAAAGGAATTTGCGCATTAAATTATGTAAGATATCTATTGTCTATTTATGTTTGAGCTGAACTTGATGTGAATCCTAACCTTCATTATTTATTCCTTTCTTCATCCTCAAAATAAATTTAATCTCTAAATAAAAAACTCTCATTCTAATGTTCAGAAATTAGATAATTCTACTTTGATTTTTTAATTTTATAATCATTCAACAAAATTTTCTTTTTGAGTATTTAGAAAAAAATTTGCAACATATAGACCTTATCAAAATTAGGTTATTGTCCATTTACTGCACGATTATCTTTGTTTATTATTTTCATTGAAAAATAAAAACTATAATTTTTTTTACTAAAATTTTGCATAGTATATAAGGATGAATTATTTTTGTTGTTATTTGATAGAAATTATTACGCCTCCTTCTTTGACCATCCCTTCCTCATACAAATGTATCTCTTCTGGGAACCCTCAACTAAACCTATTCATGTATTTTCCTTCCTCTTCCTTCTCTCATTACCCTTCCTTAATTATCATCCACCCCACATGATGTCCCATTCTACATGTCTCACAAAGATGACCACTTTGATAATGAACCCCTACTAGATGATTATATGTTTGTCACTCACCAAAATTGACCACCTCTTGTGTCTCCCCCAATGTAGTCTACTTGATGATGCCACCTAATCCTAAATCTCTTCACTTGCACACTCCTTAACAAATATCATAACTACCCTTATTGAGGGGTTAAAGATGTTACAAGGTATATGATATATTATACACACTTTAATGTTCCAAGTTATAGTCTAGTTCTCATACCTTCATCCTTCTCTTCTAACCAACCTCTTTTCTTTTTCCCACCAATCAATATTCCTTCACCTAAATTTTCTTATCTACTCCTCATGCCCCATACTCTCTCTCTCTCTCTCTCCATTCCTCCTTTTAACTATGATCGTGTCCCTTTAAGCAAGTGCTTTACATCCTACCCCTATGTTCCACCCTCTCAACCCTTACCCTTCACTTATCTTGCTTGATCCTCTCTTACCACTATTCTCACTCCCTCTCCTATCCTACCCTTAACCTCAACCTCACAACCCTTGCCACACTCTTACCATAAAATGAAAAAATTAAGATCTCTTACCCTCAATGTCCCAACCTATGCCTCTAACTCTATCATTTACCATATTATTCAAGAAATCCCAATAATCTAATGCTAACTATCTATTCTCCCATCATCTTCTACCTTGGGGGATGGAACCTTAAACCTCCTACACAACATAGTATATTTGGCTATAATAAATCATCCACAAGAACCATAGTTCATCATGCTAAACATTGTCATACATGTATAATTGGATAATCGATCCTAAGATACACATTCAATCCCTTATAGATCAATGTGCGTTGATTATTACTTTGATCATCAATTCAAAGCTGAGATTTTTCTCTATTCAATAAGGAATAAACCTTAAAATGGTTCTACTCTTTATCTACCTATTGTATGGGTTACTTCCTTTATCTTACTTATCTTTTCATGGAACACATTCAGTTCAACATAGGATTGTAGGTCAATTTAATCAATAATATGCATTGTAATCAAGGTGCAAATGACAAGGTGATGACTTTTATCTTCTATTATTAATGTCTTCTTTCATAGATCTCCTATCTTCTTCTCAACTCTAATATCAAGAGAGTATTTATTAAGAATATTTTCCCAAAGCTTCACAATAAAAATCTATTGCATAAATATCCAACTTTTATAACACCTTATACCACCTTGTATGATTATACATATGTGATAGATCACCTTAAGCTCACCTCTTTGACCTTAATGCCTCTATTTTTTAACCCCATCCTCTTATCAAGAAACCAATAATCTACAAAGAACAACACCCATAGCTTATAATTTTCTCCTTAATGCAACCCTAAAAATTAACTAAACTAATCAAAAATTTGTATTACTCCTCTTCATCATCTAAACTTACTATAGATCCATTCACAATCTAACTCTAATTGGATGAAGCTAGAAAAAAAAACCTAGTTCCATCTTTCATAAGTTTCTTCGAAAAACCTTATCCAACTTCATCCTATGCAACCCTTGAATCCAAACCTCTTCTTATTTTACCAAACTTACCAATTATTTTTAGTACATAGACCTATTTATCTATGAAACATGCCTTATTATTATTCCCTCCTTTTTGTTTTTCTTAATTAGCTCTTTGGAATTACTTATCACCAAATCTTGTTCCCTTTTACCTAGATATTATTTTATCTTTAATTTCATAAGATTATCCGAGGATATGCTTCTATTAATCCAACCCTAGTAATCACTGAAGTTCTTTTTCTTTTTCTCTTTTTCTTAAGTTTCTACATGACAAGTTTTTCTTGACTTTTTCATTTTTTTCTCCTTTGTATTATTTTCCAATTTATCTTTTGTCAATGATGTTTCTCCTATTCTACATTCATTTTCTATATTTGATTTGTTTTCTCCTCCGTTTTAGTTACTCATTATTGTTACAACATCATAAGTTACATTTGGACTAGACAACTATTCACTTTCTAATCAATGGTGCCAACATATTCTTATAGAACTATTAAATTTGGGACAACTATTAATATCATGTGATTTATCACTACAAAAATAACATGTAAATTTTCCTCCCTTTTTCCTTTTACACTCATTAGCATAATGGCCTAGTCTACCATAGTCATAATATTTTGTTCTTTTGGTCCTTCTTTCTCTAATACCTCTTATTATAGTGGTAGCCTCCCCTACCACCTCTTTCTCAATATTTATCATACTATCTCATAAAGGGTCATATCTTTAATTTGTGGCACCATATAATGTATATTGTTAGGTGGTCTTATACTTTCTTTTGAATTTAAGTTCCCACTAGCCATGTGTCAAATAAACATTGAATGCTCTTATATCTAAACCCTATGTTCTATCCATACCCATATCCAAAAAAATGTATTCATCATCTTCACGAAGTAACATTGGACACCTATTTGTGTCATGTTTGTCCCACTTTATACTTTACAATATATACTTACTATCTTTCCAGGGAATTCCCCAAGTTCCCCTCTTAGTATGGTAGCCCTCTTTGTGCCTTTGCTTATCAAACATCCATTCCTTAGATGTTCTTCCATATTGTAGCTATTAAACCAAAATTTAATTCTTCTAGGTAGCAAAGAATTCTCATCTTTCTTACCTTTCATTATAATTTCTTATTTCAACATTACGTTGTCTAGCTCTAATTAAAATTATCACTTTCATCCTTTCCCAATAAATCATTATCCCTTATCTTTGACTAGGATTATATTTTGATGACCAATTCTACTCCATCCTTATACGAAGAGGAATCTTCTCTTCTACTTCGACTATAACATGAGTGGTTAAACCTAAAATAAAACACTCAATTCATTTATTTTATGTCAAGGTTTCTTCTATCTTTCTAAACACACTTTTAAATCATTGGTCATAATATTTCATTGATTCCTCCATACTTTTGTCATCATCCATATTTTATTTGTTTTTTGTTCATACATTAGGTGAATGGAAATAGGTTAGGGATCGTTTATATTGGGTGTCTAATGCTAGAAGATAAAATAGCAAGGGAAATAAGATGAAATACTCCCAAGGTTTAGAGATTGGTGTTACCACATACCTTATCCCTTTTGTTATGGATGTATGAGTAATCATACAAGTATGGGTTCTACAAGGAGGGAGGGAGATGAGAAGTGGGTTTAGGGAAATGAGTAGGGAAATACTAAGAGCCCAAGATTTTGAGACTTAAAGGAAAAGTGGTTTGTCAAATTAGGAGATGGTGAATACTCAATGCTAAAGGAGAGAAAGCATGGAAAAGTGCAAGTGGAGAATAATTAAGGTTCATGGATTAGTCTTATAACTTAAGAAGTACATGATTAAATAGAGACCTAAAATCATAGGGCCAAAGGAAAAGATAAAGGAGGGAGTGGAAGCATGGTTAAATCCATGATAAAGTACCTAAGTATAATGAGAAGTCTAAAAGAAAAATAATCAAAGGTCTCAAACAAAAATGTAAATGTTGGGTTTCAAGGAATGGAGGGAAAGAATATTCGAAAGAGGAAACCTATGAACCCAATAAAGGCTACAAATAAAGACAATCACCCCTAATGCTTAGAAATTTCTATAGTTTAAGATATTTAGGCATGTGACAAGTACAACGAAAGACAAAACACTACAACAAGAACATTTTTTAATAAGAGCTCATCTATTGAAGGAATTCTTAGACTTGTTATAGCTAGTGGTCGAAACATAGTTCTATTAAGAAATGAAACACTCAACTTAGATAAATATTCACTTACATCACCAAGAGAGGGGTAAGACAAAGATATCACATAATAACTATAGGGACAAAAATATATTTTTGATCAAATATCAATGAGGGACTCTATAGGCAACACAATTATACTTAAAAATAATTAGAAGCACACTAGAGTCCTTTCAGTAAGAATGATATGCAAGGTAAAGGCCCAAAAGGACAAACATCAACAAAGGGTTCCTTGATTTTTTCTAAACTTAGAGATGGTGTAGCAAGGCATAAAGAAGTGAAAACTTTATTAGGGAATGTTCTTAAGCATTCTAGGATAAGCAACCAACATAAGAACCCATATATTAAGGTTAATCATAATTAAAGTTTTTCAAAATAACTTCATACAAGAAATTAATCTTCATGAATTAACAAGGCCTTGGACTAATCCACATAAAAAATGTGTATGCAAGTGAGTTTATTTCCTCCTCATGTAATCAACTAAACTAATAATTAGAAGTAGGAATTGCAACAGTCTTAGAGACAAATTTCATTGCAATGTGAAAATTAACACACACTTGATAACAAGTCTAATAGTTGTTCTAAGGGGCATGTCTAGAAAACCAAAAGCAATTGACAACTTTTCACTATGGTGGCAAAGAAATAATTTTTTCCCCTCGGTTTCCACACCACTAAGTGTCTAGCATCTCAAAAATACCTTGTTTCCTTCATCTCCCAAACCAATTTCTCCAACTTTGCACAAATTTATTGTGACCTCCACAAGAAACATGTACCATTTCATGGCCTTCAATCCAACTACACCCAAGGAGCTTTTTAGTTCCTTTATCTTTTATCAATATCCTTACCATTTGCTCACACCACCCGCCCACTACTAAATAGTTGAGAGAACATTAGTCACATCTTTTCTAAAATACAAATAAAAAATAGCATTGTTGTAAATACCCCTAAGTCTGTATTCATATGGGATCTGCAGGCAGCAAGAAAACAGATCCACACATCCACCCCAAGTTTTACTGGCATCTTGATGACAAAGTTAAGGGTGTCCTCAAGATAGCCAACATGAGCATGTAGGTCAATAACACACATAATGATCAATTGTAGGTGTAATGCAGTAAGGTTACCCATGTGTTTGAAGTATGTACAACTCACATTCACTAAACCTGTATAGTTGCATGCACATATAACACAACCAAAGTTTATAATGTCCGAATACATTCCAAAGTACTTCATTAATTCAAATATTTTTGAAAGCATCCTTGCAAAATCCATTATATGCATATCCCACAAACATTGCATTCCCTGAGACTATATTTATTTGAGGCATTGTTGTCAAACAATTTACGTGCCTTGTTTACGCTTCCACATTTTCCATATATGTCTGCTAGAGCATTTCCAATGATAATATCTCAGCAAAATCCCCCTTCCATTAAGATTTAAGATTTATACATATGACAAAAAAAATTTGTCCTTTTATCCTTTGATTGATTGCATACCTTGTTCCAAAGCTCTCATTTTGGCACAGGCAGGGAGGATGCTAGGAAAGGTTGTGGAGTCTGGATTTACACCTGCTAGTTGCATTCGCCTGAAATTTTCTGAAGCCTTTTCAAGAAATCCCTTTTGCGTATATCCTGCAATCATGGCATTCCATGAGACCACATTTCTTTGGGGTATTCTGTCAAACAGTTCACGCGCCTTATCTATGCTTCCACATTTTGCGTACATGTCTAGCACGGTAGTTGCAGCTACAACATCTACAGAACTCCATTCCTTTATCCTGTGGTGGATGTCCATACCTGTTCCAAATCTCCCATTTTGGCACAGGCAAGGAGGATGGTCTTAAACCTACCGAATACATTCGATTGAAAGTTTCTAAATCCTTTTCAACAACTGCATTTTGTGCATATCCTGTAATCGTAGCATTCAATAAGACAACATTTCTTTGAGGTATCCTGGCAAGCAGTTCACGTCCCTTGTCTATGCTTCCACATTTTGCTTACATGTCTACCAGAGAATTTACAGCAGTAATAATGGACGCCCATACCCTGTTCCAAAGCTCCCATTTTGGCACAGGCCGCGAGTATGCGTGCAAATGAATCTGTTCGGGTCGGAAACCTGTTTGTTGCTGATGGGTATAATACGGGCGGGAGAAAATGGTTTAAACAAATTAAACTTTGGGCGGGATTAATAGGAACGGTAACGGCGATCACAAACGGCGAACGGTATGGATTAAAGGGGCCCACACCAGCCACCTAAGCAGTCAACGCTTAGAGTGTGCTGGTTAAGCCAACCCGTCTGGCTTTACACCTGCAAATTGCATTTGCTTGAAAGTTTCTAAAGCCTTTTCAACGAACCCATTTTGTGCATATTCTGCAATCTTAACATTCCATAAGACCACATTTTTTAAGCATTTCGGTCAAATAGTTCGCGTACCTTGTGTTTGCTTCTACATTTTGCATAAATGTTTAACAGAGCATTTACAGCTACAATATCTGACGAAATTCCTATACCCTCCATGCTTTTACGTTTGCTCTGTTCCAAAGCTCCTATTTTGGCACAAGCTGGGACTACGCTGAATGGATATCCGTTTGTTAGGGGACTTCCTATGATAACGCCCATGACTTCAAACTTCTGCAGTGTGGTAATTTAAGCTATATGCGCGTAGGCGGGAGAATCAGTTCAAAAAAGTTAAATTTATAAGCGCCTACCAAACGGCCTCCGTAAGGAACGGATACGGAAGGGTTTACGGCTGGGGCCAACCTGAGCCACCTACAATGTGCTGGTTAAGCCCAGCCGTGACGATGGGATTCCAAGAACGGGTGGACTGGACGCGTTAACACTTCAAAATTTAATTAATTTGAGGAGTGGCTGACATATTCATTACTTCAAAACTTAGTCATTGACTGGTTAAATGGAATCCAATTTTCTTCGCGTAGGAGTTGCTGATGGCCCCACAGATAAGCATTTTCCTGGTTCTTTCCAAGAACGCGTCCAACATCTACAGTTTTTATAGAATGCAATTTATGCTTTCTTTGGAATTGAACCTTACGGAACCCGGAGGAAAGTTGGCCAGATGGCCCTTCAGGTGGGTCTTAACCGGCACACTCTAAGGGTACACTCCATAGGTGGCCAAGCCCATTCACATGGCATTCTCGTACTTTATCCATTTTTTGAGAGATTTCCGTTTCAGTTAACTTTTTTATCTCCGTTTTTGCGTTTAAAGTTAAGTTTTTACTTTACTCACAGTATGGAATAACTAGCACTTGCACCGGAGGGGGTGCAAGGGTTACGCCGATAGAAAAATATAGTGAAGTAAGAAGGGGAGTGACATACACTCTAGCACTTGTATAATATTGTCTATATATTTGTACAAAGTGGATTTAATACCTATTTGGAGATACAGGTAGACACCAGTATTAGAACAAACAATTTTTTTGGAGATGTAGACACCAGTACCAAAACAAACAATATTTTAATCTCACAACAAAAATTAAACATTACGAAAAGATAATGGGTGTATAACCATCTCTATCATAGAATAAAGAAGTAACATACAATGCGTTCATTCCATCGTGTTCGAATTATATAGAAAATGTTAGTAATATATAGAGAACACCTTTGGCATGTTTTGCATACTCCGAAATATATACAATTTTGTTTGAATTAAATACAAATTGTTTGTAATATATAGAGAACACCTCTAGCATGTTTTGCATACTCCGTTATTCTATGGAAAAAATATATGTATGTGTAAACTAAGATGGCATAATCCTCTAAATAGACAAATACTAATTTATATTATGAGTTGATAGATATAGATCATGATGTTTTATTGAAGCAAGATGTAGATATTTGCCCCTAGTTTGTAGCAGTGTATGGAATGTAATGGGTGGATGCATGGATAAATGAATGGATGAATGGATATGTGAGGCATGCAAAGGATGGCAGGGATTACAATTTGGAGTGCGGATGGTAATTTGGAGAATAGTTGATGGCTCAGATAATGGTGGGTACGGTGAATGATAACAACCCATGTCAAGAAATTTACCATAAGAAAGTGTTAAGTGTACACTAAATGTTGACCAAGATCAAGATGATTTGGAATGTGGATGGCGATGGGTGAACATGGATTTGATAGATGGTTTATGGATGAACGGATTTATTATGAATAAGATGGATGGAGTGTTGGATTTATCATAGATGGGGTAAGATGCTTCTACTTGATTTGGCGCACGTAGATGTTCGATTGTACACATAACACCTTTTTTGCCACTACAGTAGTTCTCAGTAAAGGATGATTTTTTCCTTGTGAATTTTCTTTTTTTTTGTTTCTTGAAGTGTCTTTTTTTCTTTTCAAATATCAGTGTTAACCTCATCTAGATGCACACATCGTGATAGGGAGCCATTAGAGTCATTATGATAAAGAGTTGCTGTCAACACGATTATTGCGAGATTTGGATATCATGGATGTCAAAGTTTATGGTGGTGTATATTGAGAGATATGAGATGTAGATTAATTGGTTGACAGTTTGGATCTTTTTTTCCCAAACTTGGGAGATGAGCAATGGTATGTGGATATGGAGATTTGGTTGGGACAAACTTTTTCATATATCTTGTAGGTCGCTCTTGAAGCTTTCCTATTCCTTGTTGGACTTTTTTGATGGATGAACTTCCCTTCTTGATTTTGTCCCCATAGTTTCTTTGACTAATGGAGTTGATAGGGATTCAATATTTTTTTGTATTTTTTGGTATCCATTTGAATTTTATTTGTCCATTTTTCTTCAATGATTATTTTACCTCAGTCATTTGTTCATTACTTTGATATACCTTGTTCTCATGTGGTTGGGCACAATTTGTGGATGGGATGATGCATGAATGATGATTGAAGTTATGAATAGTTGTAGCATTGATAGCGGCTTTATCATAAGGACTCTACATTCTCCCCATGTTGGTGTTTGCACCAAAAAAAGTTCCCTCTAGTGTTTAAGAGTTATCTTTATTCCTTAATTGCTATAAAACCAAGAAGTTGCACAAGATTGTTGATATTTAAAGTAGAAGACTCTTGCTCATTGATAATGATGTTTAGAGTAGGAGACTCTTATTTTTGCAGAACATCTACGTGTACATTTAGGAGTAAGCATCTCATGGGTAGATGGAGGAGTAGGTGGTATATGGATATGATCACCATTTGCACCATCTTGTATGGATTGGAGAATTCTCATTAGATCATGGTAGTATATTGGAGGTACGGATTCTTGATCTTGATTCTACGTGGTGTTGTCTTTAGTATGCTTTGGTTCATGTTCTTGACATGGATCAATTTGAAAGGATGAATTGTTTGAAAAGGGTTTTTCAGTGTATTCATTAGGCATGGGAATTGGCTCAATATTCTGTTGATTTTGAAGTGGATTTGGATCAAGTGTTGAGTTGTGGAATTGTTCAATATCTGTAACCATGAGTTGGCAGGATGTCTATATGTCTTGGAAATGACCATTGCTAGACTTTGGTGAGAAGTGTTCAGGATCTCTATATTGCACAAGGCTATTAGTTATATAACTTTTTCCAAAATCTGCATTGCTACTTATACTAATTACTATTGTCTCAAATCTTCAATTTGTTGACCTCGTTCGTGTTTGTTTCCACAGTAATCTTCACACTCAATATTTTTGAAGATTGAAATATATTAAGAAAATGGATGGATTCTGAAAGGACATCTAAATAAACATGGAATTTTAGTTACCTATTACACATTATAAATTAAATCAAACAAATTTAAAAATAAACTCTTATGGCCTTAATAAATAAAGTCTATATTTGTGTAACACATTCATGATATGCAAGCTATACTCTACATGGACTCTAAACAAAACTTTAGAAGCCAGCAAGGATATGAAACAAATTCTTCAGGACCTAGAAATTGGTAAATAGTACATAACTTAAAAGGAATTTGGAAACCTACACACTCTTAAGCCTACATTTAATGCCATCTTGATTATGTTATTTATACACTAAAAGTATCTGAGCTCAATAATATAGTCTGATAGATGTCTTTTGTATATCATGGGATTGAATTAACCTTGCATGATGTAGTTGAAAAAAGGGCATGTTATTAAAAGTAAAAAGAATTTCATTACTTGAGACAATCTAGATCAACGGTGCAGCATCACAACCGAAAACATTGAATGTACTTCTCTATTGAATAACATTACTTGTTTATTAAGCGATGCCACATAAGACATTCAAAAAATTGGTGACACAAGCATAATTTTAATATAATTGCACGAACCACAAATATTATGCAGCTGTTGGGACAATTTTTCATAGTAGATATATAAATGGAAAGGTGTGTCTACTATTAAATGGGTGATATTCTACAAGTGATTATACATCAAAAGACATAAATGGCCCATCACTTGATATGAATGGAGGTCCTTATTATTTAAATAAAACAAAATTATTTCATGCAATTGATGTTTTACCAAGTGAAATATGAATTATGATGCGTTAAAGGATAAACACACACATGTTCTTCCAAGAACAAATTGGTATTTTTCTTCAAAGTCATCATATCTTTAAGTGGAACAAAACGCCAAAAAAGTTTCTATCGTTGATTCTTAGTTAACAAGAGCTGCGGAGCTGCGGAGTTCCTGCCAAAGTGTGTAGGAATGGTTCTGGTCTTGTTTGTTGGGTTGTAACTTGTTTGCATTTCCTGTAGTTGTTTAATTGTTTTTGTATTCTATTCTTTTATGACAGTAACTCTGCATTGTTCTTAAGTCTATTGTTTTGTAGCTTTACCAAAGTAATTTTTCTCATTTGGAAGGAAAAAGAGCACAACTAAAATATCTAAAAAGTTTTAACCGATTCTTCATTGTTAATAAATCTATTTCATAGTCTCAATGCTTTAAAAAAGATTGTGCATCATTCGATGTATATATGAGTGTTATACAGGGTAAATATATAAAGAAAGGAATTTGTCCTTAAAAAGTAAAGACAACTCAACATAATAGGCCATGTTGTGCAGATTCTCTGTGCTCACACGCTTGAAAACATTGCTCTTAATCTTAGTGAAGTTATTGGATACAAGTAGTTCCATCAAGGCATTGTTATGGGATATTATTGCAGCTGATAGAGTAATTGCTTGAGCTAAAATAATGAAAGAATGCACAAGTAAAAGTAGTTAAGGACATTACTACAATGCAATCAGCAATGAAAATGTACACCTAACTGAAAGTGAAAGGAGATTATAGATGAACATTTCGTGTCACCGCACACATTAAAACACAAAATTGACTGCACTCCAGGCCAAACTATATCAGAGTAGTTATAATTAGAAGTCACCCATTCAAAAGTGAATTATACTAGATATAGAAAGAAAAGATGGGGACTAAATCATTTGATTTTCTCATAGTATTTAGCTGCCTTGTGTGGAATCAAGTCTTTCAAAAAAATCTTACTACTAAGTTGAAATTGTTCAAAGCCTTATCATAAATATAGAATGTAAAGAATGGAACATTACCATAATGCTAGTCGAAATGAATGTGTTTTCTTTGAGATGAAAAGCTTCTTTTACAAGGAGTAGCTCAATGCGTATTTCTCACATATTTCATGAATACAAGACAGATGTACATGTGTAGATTAAAGTAATCGTGCATTGCTTTAAAAAGAAAGAGGGAATTGAAAAGGTGGATTTGTCCATAATAGCATGAATTGAGAATTTGAATGAAAATAAATGTCCTTAAAATTTATGGATTTCTTTCAATTGAGAAAGTGAGATCCTGTCAACTAGGAATGCAAGGATGAAAAATAAATGATGTTCTTGTCTCTGGTACACACATTCCATTCGATTGAGCTCAGTTGGAACTTGTGCATGCCTTCAAAACAACAAGGAAGCTACTATAAAATATGTAAACCTTTAAGAATATGATAATAAATAAATATGAAGTTGAAAATAATAAACCTACAAGCATTAAAGCTACAAATGATGTCATTTCAATCATCTCATAGATTTAACAAGGTCTATATCCAAAGCATTTATAATTTGTACATTTCATTTCAATACAGGAAATCCTTTCTACATTTATCAGTACAACTACATACCCAGTAGTAGTGAAAAAAGCAACTGGTATCATCATCTTCCACCCATTGATTCTCATGCTACAAAATGCATATCAAGGATTTAAAAACATAGTTGTTGCATTATATGCACCCCTGTATGGCTTCTAAATAAATATTGCAGAAAAAAGCCTGTTACAATGTTACCAGATAGAAAGAGAATCAAAAGCAACTTGTGAATTTGGCAGATTTCTTGTCAAAAGGACCAATATTCTGTAATACAATTCTCTAAACCGTTCACAAACTAAAGCATGTTAGTATTGTTTGAACATTCTTTTAATTCAAACACACCCAATTATACATATATTATCTACATGTATATCATACAAATTTACAAGTGAATTAGCAACTAACCATAGCATGACACCTGATGCAACAGAGAGCTTGAGAAAAGACCACAAGTCTATGAATGCATCTCTCAACAAACTTGTCCACATCAACGGGCAACCCCCACAAGCAGCATAAAGAATTTGGGCAATTGGGGGAAACCACCACGCCAAATTCAATGTCATTGTTGAACCAGTTAGCCCCATGTCCAATTTAATAATAAATAGCCAGCTTAGAAAAATGTGGAGCATCAAAGTGGCTGCAGAGATCCATGCAATGGCCATGTTTTTCAATTGGCATTGCAAAAAACTCTCAACAATAAAGAGGAATACAAATGCAAAGTGTTAGGGAATGAACCATATTGAAACTCTTCTTGTTAATTTAGCAACATCATTTGACTGTCCAAGGATCTTCAAGATGGGGGTTACAAATATATACATTGGTAAGAGAAGAATTGCAACACCAAAGAGGACAATCCGTGCTTGTTGCATATATAATCCCAACAAATGATATTTTTGAGCCCCAAAAGCTTGGCCTTATAGGGTCTCCAAGGCGCTACCCATGCCTGATTTCCAAGGCCAATTCCAATTTCAACGAGATCAATAATAGTAGAGATGAATATCCCAGTCTTAAAATTTTCTTGTTTCTTTATGACTCGTTGATTTTAGTTAAAATAGATATGTGCTAATAAAACTTAAAAAAAGAACAGGAATTATTATAACAAATAAGGAATATGAAGTTATGAACACCTACAGATTACCATACCAAGCATTGTTTGCAATTCAGAAGACGGTTTGAACAGAGAATGGATGAAATGATATAAGAATTGTGAAATTCATGTGGTGGGTTTACCTTCAGAACTGTTAGCTCTTCGTCACATCCCGTTACATCCTTGGGCTTCTTGAACTTCAGATTCAATTTTCTTAGTATGACAAGGTATTTAACTGGTCATTTCAATTCATGGAAATCATCTCTGATGAACTAGATTTACTTGATCATTTCCATACATGCAAATTATTTTTGATCAATAAAGTGTTATGGTCTTCACTTTATTTTGCTACCAACTTATCCCATGACATGCTAGGGATTCAAGAACTTTGAAATAATTTTTACATAGGTGATCCATAATCTTCAGAAGCAGTTGCAACTGTTGGAAGGCTAAACTGGAAAAGAATCTAATGAATGTCAATTTGTTCTGTAATTCAGAGATGAAAATGTTCCAGAGAAGGTTGAATGCATTATGTATTTGTTTTCAGCAAAAAATTATTTGAACTATAGTTTGGAGATGCCAAAGAAATTTATCAGATATGTTATAAATCTATTGAAAGGCACTATACGGTCAGTGTGAAGTTCATTTTTATGCCCTTTTTCCTTTGTTGGGTTGAAGTTCATATCGTTTATCAAACGATATGAATCTTGTGAACTGTCTTTATATAGGTCATGAACTTTCTCATGCTCAACAAACTTTTGTTTTACTTATGAGCTAAGTATGCAAGAAGATAAATTCAATTTGGCTGATTAGTACCATGTCAAGTACGTGTTGTGTTTTATTTTTTTTGTGAATGCACTAATTAAATGTATGTATATTTCAAGCATAGAACTTTTTTCCCTACTAGAAATCTAGGAAATTATTATTTATTAACTGCAACTATGGAGAAACAACCTCAATCTTAACAAAAATTGGTAATCAGTTTCCACAGTTTGTTAGGGTATTTGTATCTGCAACTTGTGTAGAGTTAAAAAAGGTCAGGCTCCTACTGGTTATCTATATAGAAAGACAATCAATCTTAACAATCTCTAATTTTATTTTAATTGGATGCCTTGTTTGCTCTTGGCTATGAATCAACGAGTACTAGAGTTTGATCTTTCATGGAATTGTGTTTTCATAGGCCACATAAAAATGTGTATTCTCTTTACCAACAAAATTGATTTACTTTATTCTGAATCTCTTGATTTTCACATTGTTCTTTATTAAATGATTTGTTGAGGACAAGAAGAATGCTTAGCTAGTATTTCATGTACAACTTTTTTTAACACCCATGAGAATTTATAACTATATACCTTAAATCTGTTTAATAATTGTTTTGGTGTGTTGTAAGAGAGAGGAAAGTAATTCCTTTTGAGATTTAGGACCAATGAAGTATTCAATCATTTGTATTACCAAAGGCCTCATTAAAAACCGCATCACATACTGTTGTAGAGCTGCTTGAATCATTCCAAACGAGGAGCAAAATAGGATAAAAAACTAGAGAGTTATTAAAAGCAGGATCACAATTTCAATTTGTGTTTGAAATTGTGGGATGCAGAAATGACAAAGTGATTCCATTTCCAATTTAGCATGTTGTAAGTGAGAGTTGGGACCCAAGGAAGATTCAATCATTTGTAATGCCAAAAGGCCTCCAACAGATGAAAAAAATGCATTGAAAGCAACATCATGTACTATTGAAGAGATGTTGATTTTTTTTCAATTGAGAAGCCAAAGTAGGATGAACACCAGAGTAAATAAAAGCAGGATTCTAGAATGATTGTGGAGATATTAAATTGTGTTGCAAGAGAGGAAAGTGATTCTAAGAGTGAGGGGTTTGACAACAATCAGTGCAAGTATTGGATGGGAGAACTGGTCTTCTTCTTGATCTAGATTGTAAAGTGAAGATTTTATGTTGCTTGGGAATGAAGATATGAGAATTGATATAGACGTTTGGCTCTTGACATTAGGGAATTGATGGCAAAGAAAACTAAGAAGGGAAATAAGGGTGCCAATGCAAAGCAGAATAGCAGAAGATTGCCATTTGCTTCTTTGGAGTCTGATTTGACCCCCAGTACACCTGTAAGTGAGTATACACCGATGATAGATGCAGCCAATATCACTACTGAAAATAAAGGAAAATCTATGGGTTCTTTACAGGCACCTTGCAAACATTTGGGTAAAGGGGTGAATTGTAAGATTTTTTTTAAGACAGATTGAAAAATATCAAGTTCTGAATTGCAAGGGATGTGCAAAATTAAATGAAAGTGATTCTAAAAATAAAGAAGTTAAGAA
>VDFB02183219.1:0-18385 GCA_007258455.2 Sequoia sempervirens | reverse complement strand
GTGTGGATAAACTTTCAAAAATTGAAAAATTACACATCAAATTCCATACAACTGAGCAGTACATCAAATTATACATATTTTGTTGACATTTTTGTCAAATTTTGCAGTCAAATGATAGTGATAGGGGCTACCCGATTCCTGTAGTCTAAAAAAAATGTTATTTATTTTTGAAACTATTACACTAATTTTCTTTGTTACTTTTCTACAGGGAAAAAGTCTCATAACAATTCTTCCCCTATTGTTTTGATGCTTCCCTCAATAGCTCGAGGATTTTTTTGTATCACAAATACAAATATAATAACCTTTAGCTAAACAAATGTGGATATTGATCCTTAATAAAATCAACTTTTTCCCAAGTAGCACTATCATTATCACAATGAATCCATTTAATTTTTACTTCATTTATAGCCCTATTTCTCAATATTCTAGATCTTTTTTTTCAATTATTTTATTTTGGTTCAATCTTAAATTCACAAGAAGGTTCAATAAAAATACTTTTTTAATCAATAACATGATTTACATCATATACATATTTCTCAAGTAAACTCACATGGACTACATTATGGATTTGTAATTGAGAAGGTAAGGCAAGTTTATAAGCAGCATCACCTAATTTTTCTAATAATTCAAAAGGTCCACAAAAATGAGGAGCTATTTTAGAATATTTACCAAGTTTTAATGAACTCCTTTTAGGCTTGACTCTAAGAAAACATGTTCACCAACCTCAAAATTTCAAGTAGACCTCCTAGAATCAGCCCAAATTTTATACCTATCCTTGGTAGACTTCATATTTTGTTTGTCTTTGTTGATAAAGGCTTCCATTTCTAACAGGTTTTCATTCTCATACCAAAACTTATGAATAGGATCAGACCATGAGATAAGTGTGTTACAATTTCGACCATAAAAAGCTTCAAAAGGTGACATCTTAATGGTTGAATGATATCCTTGATTGTATGCAAACTCCACTGTGTAAATAATCTTCACATGACTTAGGTTTATCCATGGTATACATTCGTAACATATCCTCTAAGATTCTATTTATCCTTTATGTTTGGCCATAAGACTCAAGATGATATGTTGTACTAAAATTTAAATGGGTGCCAATTTTTGTGAAAAGAGATTTCCAAAAGGAAGAGGAAAACCTAGGATCTTGGTCTGAAATAATGTTCTTTGGAAGACCATGTAACTTGAAAAATCTCTTTGACAAAAATATGGGGGATATTAGAAGTAGAGGATTCTATTTTGATAGGTAGAAAATGTGCCATCTTGGTTAATCTATCCACCACTACAAAGATAGAATCATGTATTTTATGTGTTCGAGGTAGTCTAGTAATAAAGTCCATGTACTAATTGACTCCCACTTCCAATTTTGAATAGATAAGGGTTGTAAGAGACTAGGATGTTTACATTGTTCTGCTTTTACCTTTTGACAAGTTAAACATTGTTCGACATAGATGCGGATTTTAGTTTTCATTTGAGGCCAAAAGTGGCTTCTCTTGATTGAGAGATAGGTTTTTTCGAATCTAGGGTGTCCTGCTATGGGGGTATCATGAGAATCTTTCATTAATTATGATTTAAGGTTAGGTATATTGGGAATGCACAATCTTCCTTTATAATAAAGAAGACCATTGCTACTTAACAAATAAGGTTCTAGTTGATCTTTCAAATAGACATTATAGGATTGATTTTGGAGACCTTTGTAAATTGGTTGAAAATAGTCATCAATAAGTAACTTGGATTTTATATCTTGTTCAAATTGGCTTCTCTCTAGGGTCAAGGCATTAAAACAACCCTTTTAGACTTAAAGCGTTTTCCATACGTTTTCTTTTCCAGGAACATACTGGATGGTGAAATCATATTCAATTAAGAGTTACATCCATCTTCTTTGTCTCATTTTAAGTTGAGGTTGAAGTAAAGATGTGTTGGAGACTATGATGATAAGTTTTTAATATAAACTTATTCCCTAATAAATAATGGTGCCACACCTTTAAAGCATGGAAAATGCCTAATAATTCAAGATCATGGATAGGGTAATTTCTTTTAACAGGTATCAACTTTCCTAATTCATAACATACTACTTGGTTATCCTGCATTAGAACACCACTGATACATGTACCGCATGCATCGATAATCACAATAAATGGTTTACTAAAATTTGGGATACATAGAATAGGTGCAAATGTTAATAATGTTTTTAAGGTGTCAAAATCTTTTCACATTCTATGGTCCAATTATAACTTTTTTTCTTTCTTAGATAGATCGGTCAAAGGTGTAGCGATTTTGGAATAGTTCCTAACAAAACAACAATAAAAATTAGATAATCCTAGAAAACTTTTGACTTCATGAGCATCCTTTGGAATAGGTCAATCTTGAATTTCCTTAATCTTAGCAGGGTCAGGTGAAATACCCATTTTGGAAACCACATGGCCTAGGTAAGATACTTCTAATTTAAAGAATTCACATTTGTTAAGTTTGGCATATAGCTTATGTTTTCACAAGGTTTCTAGTAACATCTTGAAATATTATTCATGTTCCTTTTCTTTTTTTGAGTATATAGAGATATCACCTAAAAAAATGATCACAAACACATCCAAAAATGGATGAAAAATATCATGCATCAAAGTCATAAAAGTTGCAGGTGTGTTGGTTAAAGCAAAAGGCATTACTACAAATTCATTATGGTCATATCATGTTCGAAAAGCAATTTTGGCAATATTAGTTTCTTTTATACGAATTTGATGGTATCCTAATCATAAATCAATTTTGGAAAAACATTTAGTACCATGTAATTGATCTAGAAGGTCATCAATTCGTTGCAAGGGATACTTATTATTTATGGTTAATTTATTAAGTTGTCGATAATCCATGCATAATCTCATGGTTTCGTCCTTTTTGACAAATAATACTGGTGCACCCCAAGGAGAAATACTTGGTCTAATTTTTCCTTAAGTAATTGTGTTAATTAAATTTTTAGTTCTATTAATTTTGAGATAGAGTGACGATAGGGAGCTCTAGAGACAAGTTCTACCCTAGGAACCAAATCAATTGTATTTTCTATGGACCTCTTAGGGGGTAGACTATCTAATTCCTCAAGGAAAACATCTTTGAATTCTTGTACTACCGGTTTGGTATTGATATCTATCTTAATTTTATCACCTGTTCAGAAAAGCATAGCACAAAACATTTTGCAATTTTTTCTAGCACTACACTTGACTTGCATGGCTAAAATGGTTTTGATGTGAAGAGGTCTTTTCTCCCCTTGTAAAATGCAACATGTCCCCATGTTAGAGTTTAAAACGACTTGTTTATTTTCACAATCTAAAAAGGCATCATTTTTTTCTAACCAACTCATGCCTAGAATAGCATCATACTTGCCAAGATTCAATGTGTGGAAACGGTCATGTGTTACAAAGTTATCTAACTCAAATTCTAAGTTTTTGATAATTGCACCAATTTGTTTAACTATCCTGCCATTAGCCATTTCAACACCTAAAGGTTCAACTAACTTAGATGCAATTTTTAATTTAGAAACAACTTTAGAAGAAATTAAATTATGGCCACTACTAGAATCGACAAGGAAAACAATAGGATAGCCACATATGAAGCCCTTAATTTCAATTAGAGAAGGTTGGCAATGTACCATACCTGTATCGACGACTGCATAAATCTTCATGTTGGTTGTGGAGTAGTAGTAATTGTGTCCTTGTTTTTATGTCTATATTCTTGTTGTTTGTGAGGACAATATCGTTGATAATGGTTCTTGCCACAAGTCCAACATTGTATTTCAAGAGGTGTAGGTTTATACTGGTTGGGTTTAACCATCTTGGTGAATCGACAATGAAAAATTCATGTCTTAAACTATTTAAGAAAAAACCCACTCAATCATATCCTTCAATAAATGGTACAAATTGATAAAAAAATTCAAAATTTTGTTTGTATTCATTTACTGGTTGGGCTCTTTGTTTTAATTCAAAAAATTCTTTCCTCTTTTCTTGTATAAAAAAATTTGAAAGGTATTTTTGTTGAAATAATTGTTTGAATTGTGACCATTTTACTTGGCCTTTAATTTCAAAGATCGAATAATATCTTGCCACCAATTCAAGGCACTATTTTTTAGTTGATAAGGGGCAATTTTGGTCCTACCATAACTACTAGTGTTTTGCAAGTCGATGTATCTTTCTAAGTTGGTTAGCCATTGTTTTGCTTCTTCTCCAATACTAGTATTGCCACTATACTCTGGTAATTTAATCTTTTGAGCAAAGTTATCTAACACCTTTTGTGTTTGTTATTTATCAAAGGATTTCGATTCAGATGTGTGAAAAGTGTTATCACTAGAAGTTGAGTCTTCCTTAGATGATGTTGGTCGTTTCTTAGTACTTTTTGATTTGTTTTTGTTGCTTTTCCTACTTGAATGTCTAGTTGATTTTGAACTTTTTTGTTCTAACAATTCTACATTGTTAAGTCTCTTTTGTTCTAGAGCTTCTTGTCTAAGTTGTTGTACTTGGGCGGTTAATTTGATAACTTCCTACATCAATGCTTGATTGGTTTTCTCTAAAGCCTCATAAGAGTTTTGGTTGCTCTTGGACATCATCGTGATAGGTTACACTGTTTACACAAAAAAAAAATATCAAAATTTTGATTTCTTGTTACCCTTACAACTATAAGATGGAACTTTACTAATTTTTAAAATAGAATTTCTTAATAATGATGAGTTATGTATGTAATAAAAAATTCCCTCTCTAATAGTTTTATCCTCAATTAATAGTTTTATAGTTTGATTGATTAGATGTATCAATACAACGTCCATAAATTCAATTTAAAATAGTACGAACTTGCTATACATTTTCCTAATATTATACTGTCCCAAAGATCATGAATTTAGACTATTCTATAGTTGGAAAAAGGTCTAGATCTAAAAATTTGTCAACTTGTTTAATGGTACTGGAGAGACAAGTAAAAAATTTCATGTACTATAAAGTATGTCTCACAACATTTCAACAGGGCCGTATTTCAAGTATTATTTACTCTATCCACAAGGGACTAATTATTTGTCAATAATTATTTCATAAATCCTTTGATCATCCTAAACTTGTAAATCTTCCTCTGTTTGGATGTTTGCCTCCCAAATTACTCGCTATAATAGAAATTAAATGTGTCGAGGAGTTTAATGGGGTTGCGACTTTACAATATTTAAGTAATTAAAATTTAGTCTAAACTTAAGCTTTGTTCTTTATGCTACCCAAATACACGAAAGGTACTCACCGTAGGATTCTAAGTTCAAATAGGCTTGGATACATTTTGATAAACCTTTAGTTGCCAAAATTTTAAGAATCATATGCAAACGACAATATGGATGTTGCATTGAATTAACAATAAACTATCTAAATATATTTGTGTTTGTTTATAGGGCAGTTACTTAATGCCATCAAACATTGTAATCCTACATGTGTTTAAAAGTTAAATTTAATGGATAGTGTGGTGGTGAATATCTGACTCAATTCACCACGTTATTCCCTTTTGTTAGGAAATATTTTCTAAAGTGTATAATCTTTCCCCCCAAAAAAATAATTTATAGAAAACCTAACTTTTCTTTATGTTTTATTTTATTTTTATTCTAATGTGCAATATAAAATTGAATGATTGTGATCACAAATTGTGATGCCTCTATTTTCTCAATAGATAAATTAAAATATAATGGAATTATGTAGCAAAATTATGTAGCAATAATTAATATTAACTATTAACTATTAAAATGTCAGAAATAAATAATAATACTCATTTGTTAGAATTGTGCGAAAAAGTTCATAGATTGTTGGAACAAACCCTGGTTTAGCCTCTTTCATCTGTGAGCAATCTAAGAGGAATAAACATACTACGCCGCTCTACATGAGTGCTGGTTTTAATGGACCAATGCTCAACATCCATGCAATACCCAAGCCCTGCCAGAACGGTCTTGAGTGTACTTTGTACCCCAAGTTGGACACACTTTGTGTGCTCCCTTCTCCAATTGCTCAAAACCTATTAACCTAGAATCCTATTTCCGCAATGTGCAACAAATTATGTATTTCTCCCTTCCTTGTTCCTTCTTACATAATTTAGTTTTTTCACAGGTTTTTTATACAACGCGAAAGGGTGGTTCCCCGTCGCACCCTTCAAAAAAAATTACATTACAATATGCTATGAAAACTTTATTTATTTTTGAAACTATTACATTAATTTTCTTCATTACTTTTCTACCACAAAAAAGTCTCATAATCTTGTGATGCATCATATAACCCATTGACAATGAATATAGATATATGACTTGCAGGTGCAAGAAACCTACATAAAGACATTGTCATGGCTAGTTCCAATGATGTCTTTATATGTAAATTCAATTGTTTGTGTAGTTTATTATTTTGTGTCATCTTTCAAAAATCTTTGAGAACACCCTCCCAAATTTGGTAACGCTCAAAGTGCAAAAGTGGCTTATCCACCTTTTATTTTTTGGCCTTTTCTAGCCCTTGATTTGAGCATGAGTTTCTCCCTTTGTCCAAACTAATCTAGTCCTTGTGTTTGGATATTGATTAGTGGATCAAAGAACACTAACATGTTGCATAGTATTTTATCACTATATTCATTTCTTCATCTTACACCTTTCTTTATACCATTTTAGCAAAAACAAAAATCTTTAAAAAACTCCTCTCCCGAGAGATGAGTTGGAAGATAAGTCTAAATTATTAATGTATATTTACACTTTATTAGACTTAATTAGCTAGAAAAAAGTTCACTTTTTACTAAAAGTAAAATACAAAATAGAATAACATGAACCCTTCCAACATATATTATTAATGTATATTTACACTTTATTAGACTTAATTAGCTTATAAAAACACTTTTTACTAAAAATAAAATGCAAAATAGAATAACATGAACCACTTCCAACACATTCACGCCAAACCTATGTGGAAGTTCCTATCCAAGCTAAAATCTCAACAAAGCATGATACTTACAATCACTAGAAAAGCTTAAATCTCAAAATCGATAATTTATATTATCGCAAGGATAATTACAAAGCATGATACTTACAATCACTAGAAAAGCTTAAATCTCAAAATTGATAATTTATATTATGACAAGGATAATTACAACCATGATGGGCAAACTGAGCATTGTTTAAATATCAGTGAAGCTTGAGGCTGTGATTGTGGTTTTAGCATTGAAATACTAAGTTTTGCTATATTAACATTTCCATAGGGCTTGAAGGTATTTGTAACAAGTCTTCAAGCAACATAAAAAGAGATATTACTCGTAATGGTTTCAAATTTGGGTTAGAAATTTGGCATAATAGAAAAATTGTTGTGACTGAGTTGCGAATTGAATGTGGCGGTAAATGGCAAAGGAAGACACAATCAGAGCTAACTAGTAGCATAATACAAGTCCAACTTAAGTTCTTGGAATACCACCATTTGCAATTGCTAGAACAATAAGCCTCTGGAATTCTTATACACTACAAAGTTAAGACGCTTTGTGACCCACCATAGAAGAACACAGCATCCTATTAAGCCAGCAGACATTTATTAAACAACAGTTTCTTTAAACTTCCTCTGGAAAACTTCTTGTGGCTTTATTAATGACCTTTCAATCATTGTTTTAAGCTGGGAATAGACGCATCGATATATATCCAACCAATGACATTCATTTAACTTCGCCACTAAATTGAGATCATCTTTTAAGCTTTGTGATGCCAATTTAAGATTTAACTAGCAGTGAGGACAATTAAGCCAATATTCCTTTTGTTTTTCAGTCATACATTATCAATTACTGGTTAAGCCTTATAGATCAACACCTTTCCATAATGCAGGTAGTTGTAGTAAAGGTCAAACCATACGTCATTTTCCTATAAATACATGTTAAATACTTCTAATAGATAAAGATCATCGTTTATGACCTCTTCTATTTGTGGGAAAGCTTGTGAAGAATTGCAAAAATTAAGTTTTCCCGTTCACCAACATAGTAAATTCTAAAACTCACTCAAAACAGATCAGCTGAAGACGCTTGATAAATCAGTAGCCAGAGAAACGTAACCAGCAAGGTTTCCGTTTTTCCAATTATGTTTTCTTTATGCCTTTTGTTTCCATTTCAGAAATCATAATCTTACCCTTGGAAAACCTTTATCATCATATTGTTCGTAGTGACAGTGCACATACTGAGCAATTATTGCCATAGCAATTACCAATTTGCAGAGACACATCTCTGACCCCTGGGACACATCTTGGGTACTGGTATCCGTTTCCCCGTACCGGAAACTTGTCGGAGACGTCCCTGCTTGCAGGAGACATCTCACCAATCACCAATGTTTTCTTAATTTTTTATTTAAAAAAGCCAAAAAAAAAAAATCCTACATTTCGACAAGTTTTCATATGAAATGAAAAAAAAAAAAATCGACATTTATGAATTTCAATATGTAGTAGTATGCTCTTTGACATTTGTGTGTTTAAAGTTTTAAACTTTAAATTTAATGTTAAACTTTACCAGTGTTCTTGTTTTGAAAGTTCAATGTCATAATATTTTCAATTTTAATGTAGCAAATTTATAAATTATTAAATTATATTCAAAAAATGGCGGCTCCAAATACCCGTCTCCTATTTTTTAAAAATAGAAGTACCGGTACCGGTAACAGTCTCCCGTACCAGTACCAGTACCGGTCTCCTGGCAACTATGCCTATTTGCCAATTTGCATTCAATTGTTCATATTCTCTTGGACAGTTTGCACAGAGCACATCTTCTGAAATCAAATTATCTGATAAAGAATGTCACTATTTCTGACTAATTGAATCATACTTTCCTGAACCAGCAAGAAAAGTTACCAAACACGTTCCACGACTGGTAAAACAGGTTTATTGACAATGCATGAATTCTGTTCAAGAATCAAAACAAATGAGTACGATATATAGATATGAAACATTTGATTCATGTGCTGTTGTATTGGTTTCTAATTGAATATGTTCATGGTAAATGCATCCGTATCACACTTATACAGAGCATTGGAACATATGCAAGGAAAGCGATAGTTGCCAAGTAGAAAAAACCAATTGTACAGGAACTCAAAAGTTGTAAGTTTTTTCAAATTTGAAAACTTGACATGCATATTAAGAAGTGGTGCTTTGCAGTTGTAAGCAAACAACAAATGTTGTCTGCATCAGTATACAAATGTTTTTGCTGTATTTTCCACTTATCATTTGACAATAAAATTTGAATCCTCGAATGCAGCATGTAATTTCCTGCACTAGATGCTCAATACTGGATTTCAATCTAGTCTCCAGTCCATATGCAGACAAAGCCAATGTTCAAGAGACTTTGTGAACTTGCTCAACTTGATTGAGTCGATTTGGAATGCTATACATTTCCTAAACTGGCATGTTCAAAATATTTGAGCATTTGGGCTTTACAATGTAGGATAGCAAACTAAAGCAAACAAGAGTTTCGAGAAGCCATTTATGGAATCCTTCAATGACAATAAAAATGCATATAGATTACAAATATAAACTCCATGCATCCAGCCATTTATGTTGCGTCAGATACCTCACAAGGCAATTTAAGATTTTATTTGGGTCATCCGATTAACAACTATCCTACATAATCAAAAACAGGAAGTTTCATACTAACTATTAAATAATAAATAGTATAAATCAGGAACAAGAACAGTATTTGTATATATATATATATATAAAAATAAATCCCATCAAGTGGAAAAAAATTGCAGCTTATTGATGACAAAGAAATTCACACCTGTCAAATTTTTATTTGTCACAGCCCTCAAGCATCCAACAGTATGAATCTTCTACTGTGATGGAAGGCCAAGGCCTTTGTTCATTACATGTTTTATATTACAAAATTCTTTACTCTTTCTACTTCAAATATGGACAAAATGGTAACCATACATACGATTCTGATGCTCCAAGAAACTTAATATCAAAACTGTAAAATATATATTGAGACAGATAGGTAAAAAATTTAAAGGATGACATCAAGTTGATGTTTTGAATCCAAAAATGAATTCAGTATTGAAGGATCTGGGGATTATAGTTCTCCAAGTATCCTTTACAGTACCCTGTTCAGGTTCATACTTGATGTTGATTACTGGCAGTGGAACCTGACGTGCAGCTATAGGTGAGCAGAATCCAAGTTCCAGAATCTGGCAAGCTTAGAAACGGCTCCATGATCCCAATTCCACCAGTATAGATACTCCTGTGGTAGAATAAACATAGGCATCCACCTGTTCCTTAAATCTTCTCCACTCTCCTTCAAACTGGTTATACAAGTGCAAGATCTATTGTTGCATGTCTGCAGTTATCTATACTGCAAAATGCTTTCATGGATTTTAGAAATTTATCTACATCCAACCAATAGACCTGCATTTTCCATTTCCAACCTCCCTTTTCTTTTAAATATCCTATTTAAACATAAACTCAATCTTGGCATGGATACTCCTGATATAGAGGGATCCATCGAAACAAACAATGTGTAGAAATGTTTATCTTGAATAAGAACTGGCTGAGTTATTTTACTCTAAATCATTAATCAAAATATCAGATTCTTCCCTGGTTGCAAGATTTTTTACACGCACAGCACCACGTTTCCATTCAGCATCACCAACAAGAAACATTCTCTTTGCATTAACTCTCTCTGCATGTTTGAAGGCCCTATATCATAAATCAAATAAGCATAGGATGGTATATCAGCAAGTGAACACATAAAAAAAATTGATATTTCTATCGTGATCAATACTGCATTAGTTATTGAATAATATAGACCATAAATCTATAAATTTTTGAAATGGAGTTTGGGTGAGAACCATGTAAACAACAATCTATTATCCCATATTCTTAAGGGGAGATAGGGAATATACAACACAGGTGTTCTTGCAAGGTATCAAAAATAAATCAGGTGGCCAAAGTTCTCTGATATGTCATTATGATATATCTAGTAAACACGGCAATAATGCGTCAATGAGCAGACAATAGCCGGAAATCAGTCATTAATATAAGGACAGTTTTGAAATCTCCAATCTTACTTGTCACGTTTGGCATGAATAGCTCTATCATGCCAGATATGCCTAGAAGGTTAGTTCACATCCATAACATCTGGATGACCCTGTTAAAGATACATGTTTTCCAGCCATATTTAATAATTCTCTAATTTGAGAGAAATAATAGCTTTCTAGATCGATAAAAAGTTACAAATCTTACATCAATATATTTTCTTTGATGGCCACTGCAGTGACAAAAGCAGTATACCAAAGTGGCGTGCAGCATATTATAAGGATTCTAATCCAAAGAATGGAGCATAAAGTCGTGGCACTGTATAAGATTCTGATCAGAACACACTTTAGTACCCAGAACATGAGCATGCAAGTTACAAAGAGTTTCAACAACTCTAGATGTACAATGATACTGTGATGCAAATCACTGGCAAAACATTTTTTAAATTTGATTAGAGTGAGTAGAAAATACTCAAATCAATGAATTAAAAAAAAAACCTAGTGAGATTAATTACCATAAACTATAAGTCTAAAGAAAGCATAATCAATACCAAGAGCTATATCACTGGTACCCAGGGTAGCCCACATCTACCACACCAGCAAAACATTTCCAGATACAAAATAAATTAAATAAAAAAAATTTAAAAAAAAGAAGTAAAAAAAAGAACGGGTGCAGAAACAAGAGACCTGCCTGGGAAAAATTATCCTGGAAAGCAGAATTGAGATTCTGCATTTCCATCCCTGAAAAGACAATACCAGATGATGGACCAATTTTCAAGCTAAAACACAGTAGTAAGAGAAAATTAACATAACACGGAGAGAATGATTGTGAAAATGAAACATAAAATCAATACCAGATGTAAATCTGTTTCACATACAAAGTTACCTTTCAGAATGGATTTCTGCAAGATCTGTTTATTTAGTTTCGAAAACAAGAACATCTAATGAGAGATTGCTGGTATTAAAGATATTTTGTAGCTTTTCTTATATGAGGCAATAGCATCTATAAATTCACCAGCAAACGTTTCCAAGAAAAACACAGGTGGAGAAACTAGAGAACTGTTCTGGAAACATTACCCTATAATTTCCCTCCCACTAAGGAAATTTTTGGAAAACAGAATTGAGAGACTGCATTTCCACACCCAAAAAGATAATACTGGATGATGGACCAACCTTCAAGCTAAAATACAGTAGTAAAAGAAAGATAAAACCAATATGCTATCCAGTGATAACAGATGTAAAACTGTTTCCTGTGCAAGCCTTTAGAAATGGACTCTTGCAAGATCTGTTTATGCAGTGTCATAAACAAAGTCGTTTAATGAGAGACTGCCGATATTTTACATATTTTTTAGCCCTTCTTATACAAAGCAATAGCATCTATAAGTTCAACTACAAATTTTTTAGCCTTTCTTCAGGTTAATTTTTTAAATTTTTTGTTATCCAAGTCTTTCTGCCTATTTTGCATGATAATGGAGCTTTACCAACATATTAGGATGATCTAGAGTTATAGTATGTATTTAAGTTTTTAGTGGTTTTTCTTAGCCAATTGTGTCTATGAATGGCCATGGATGTGGTTTGAATGGCCGCTGCTGTTCCAAAAAGCTAATTTTTGTATTCAGGAATATAAACGACATGGAAAAGAGATGCTGAATGTGCTTTTTCTGGGGCTGAAATTTTAATCCTTTTTTTCTAATTGAAATAAAGCTTTATTGAAGAATGTATACAAGAATATACATTGAACTTGGCCACATAACAGCAACAGCAATATACAGCCAAAAAAAGCCACAGACCACCAAGGTGAAATTGAATTCTTTAATGTTCTTGTTAAGAAGTGGAGGACCCTTTAACAACTCCCAATTTGTAAATCGATTTTAGATACACATATTTGCTTCTCTTTGTCAGTTGAGACTGAAAGAGAGTAGCACGCAGACCACCAAACACTGATGCCACAAGAAAGCTCTGTCTTAAAACATCAGATGCAAATCAGTTTCATGAAGAAATAAAACATTACAACATATATATTATATGTGACATGACTCAACATTCCTAGAACTATATGTCTAGAAAGGAAAAACTCACAAGAAATCTAAAAAAGAAGCAAGGGGCAAATTCTACCCTTGCAAAGAACACTCCCAACATCCCAAAAGGCTTCTTTCTATGAAAAGAAAATACTTAAGAAGACTAAAACAACGCATGCAGTCAGCAAGGATGAAGTCAGTGTAGAAATTTCATACACATGGTAAATAAAGATGAGAAACATTGTATATCACATAGAGCTAGCAAGTATAAGTCATGGGATTACTACATATGGATTATTATGATACCAACTGCAACGGGGTTAGACCAGCACGATGCCCAAATGCGCTTTTTTCATCCAATGAAGGTCCAACCTCATGCAGCACTGGCAAACCTTACTGTAATGTCCCTTCTGAGGCTTGGGAAAAACAGGAGAATATTCTTTTTAGCCTAAAAAAAAATTATATGGCGTGGATTTGGTGGGAAAAGGATTTAATTAATTTATCATGAATTTTGGAAGTGGTGAAATATTTTATATATTTTTATATGGGCTTGGGCGGTCCCTTTTGGAGAAAAAAATTAAAAATTAATAATAGAAATAATAATAAATATTAAATTTGAATTTTGGGGCCCAAATTAGGTCAGCCAGATTGGGAGGCATAAAGGAGGTTGGATATAAATATAAGGTCATTTAAAGGCATTTGAATCATCAAGGAATTTATCTCTGCTTTTATGATCTGCACTTTGGCGAATATTTTAAGGACAAAAACGGTAAAACCCTTATGAATATAGAAGTTGTACGAAACCCTAGCTTCTTCAATGGAGGACTTCATGACGGAGGTTCACATGGGCTTCAATGGTGATTTTTGCTAGATTCATACTCAGATTTTTGCATCAGCATAGGCGTCTAGTTTGGAGGGGCAATTTGGGCAAGTTGGAAGATATTCTTCAGATTTTCAAAGGTTGGAAACCATATCAGCAGATCATCAGGCCAGCGCGCACCCCTTTGGTAGGGTTTTGGAGTTGTTTTTCATCAAATAGTTGCAATTGTTTGCATATTTGTGAGCTGGAGCAATTTCGCCCAGCTAGGGTTAGAGTAGGTCATTTTCATTGCATAGATTGGGGTTTCTTCATATCAGCAAACTGATTCATGTTGTTGGGCATGTTTGGAGCCCATTTCATTATGTAATTGCAACTTTGGTTAGGTCTGGCTTTGTAGCAACAAACTGGGTGTTTGAATATCAGAAATTTGGCACATGTTGGTGAATGTTGATGGTTTATTGTGTTGGTTTTCATACCTGTTCATGTTCATGCAAATCTGCTATGAGATTTTATATTATTTGAATGAATGAATGTTACTGTTATGCACGAATATATTCAGAAATTTTCATCAGCAAATTAGGGTTTGAACGGAAGTTCAAAATCAGAAAATTAGGGCATCATTTTATGTCATAAAAATCAGAAAAATTGCACAAATATTGGTTGGGATATTTCACTTACTCGCGACTCCCATTACGAACAAGCCCTTTCTTGTTCCCAAACTACCCCTCTAGTACTCAAGTGTCCAACACCTGACTTGACTTCACACACACTGCAGAATGGTAGTGCATGGAGATCCATAATGACTAATAATTTGCAAATTTTAAGATTTATATGACAGCCTTTCTTTTTAATTCAACAAGAGAAATGTATAACACATAATAGCAATGCAAATAATTTATAAAGATTCTTAGTGATCTCAAATGAAATGTGAGGATTCTGACAACAATAACCAATTGCAACTCCTACCATTTCAGGCGTTTGTCCTCCAGAATAAGATCCACAACGTTCCCTTTGCTTCTTAAATAGGTAGCCACCATAGCAGCTGCTTGCTTAAGCTCCTTGTCCAATGGAAAAACTATATCATCGATTTCCTGAGTAAGTACTGGGATCAAATTTTTTTCCCTCAGCAACTGTCATCAACACATATACAGCAAATGTAAGGGTAAAAAAATTGTAATGGCAACTTTTACAGCATAATTAGGAAAATAATAAAATATAGATAAAGCATGCATAAGATTGAATTTATAACTTATCAAAATGAAATGTACTGGAAAATTCACATATGTAGAAAGATGATGTTTTGAGGCAGAGGGAATGATTTAGAGCTTTGATCTTCATGTGGGAAGACAAAATCATCCTCCATAAGAACACCTTCAAGTTTCTCTTAGGAATGCATCTCCCCTCTTGCATTAAGACTCCTTTATAGAATTAGTATTATTTGTTTGTGATTACTTTTGATTGTTTGTTACATTTATTCTTAGTATTTAAGATTTTGTTTTTCTTCTTGAATCTTAATGTCTCGAAGTGTGACATAGTGACCAAAGAATTTCAGAAGCATAAGGTGTATTGGGAGAAACATGGAGTTGGTTTAGTGCAAAACTGGATATAGTTTTGATCCATGGTTGATGGAAAGGACAGTGGAATTCAATCGAGGAATAAGACAAAGGAAGGAAAAGAGGGATGATATATTAGAGAGAGGGAGAAGAAATTAGGGCTGTATCAATAGACAATAATGCAAACCTTGCAACTAACAATATATTTTTATTTATTAAACAAGGTTTAGAATTTGTTTATGGCAGACATCGAAGGAAGAAAAAGTGGGCATGTGAACAAGAATGTAATGTCCCCATTTTTGGGTTCTCTTGCACTGCAGTTGGCTCTGACCTTCTCGATGTGTGTCAGCCTTATCAGAGGGGTTATTTGTTGCTACCAGTGAGCTCAGTTTTAAATGTTGGATGTTGGTAAAGTGGCTTTATGCACCGAAAATGTTTAATAAAATAAAATAAATCACTTTTTTGGAGTTATAAGGTGTATTTAATTTATAAAGAGATTTTATATTATTTTCCAAAAGGCTTCCGAAAATGTTATAAAAGGAGTTTTGAGAGCTCATTTGCATTATTCTGAAGATTGTTTATTTCTCTTTTGGAGTTTGTGCTTGTGGTCAGATTTCTCACTGAGGGGCAAAAACCCCAACGGTTTTCCTAAGGGACAAAAAATCAGAAGGCGGTGCAATTCTAGATAGGGCTAGATGGTGAGTTGAAGATTTGGAGTTTGGGGACGAAAACCCTCGGATTCTGTTGGAACAATTTCATGCAGAAGTTGTCTTTGTGCTGAATGTTTGCAAATAAGGATTTTGGAGCAAATAGATTTATCTTTCAGATTCACAAGGTTGCTAGGTTTACAAGAACAGATTTATTGACGATTTGTGAACAAATTAAATTTATTTTGGTGTGTGCAATGTGAAAATCCAAAGATATTGGTGTAGTGTGTGCAAAGTATGTGGACAGGAATTTTGTGTTGTGGGCGCATGTGAAGCAAGGAAGAATTAAATTTAATTAAATATTACTATTATTAATTCCTTAGCTGAGTGGTACCCAGCCATACCCTTCATGAGCTCCTCAAAAGGTGTTGTACACTATCTATATTCTTCACCCACGAGGAATCAATGCATGAAAAAGGTATTAAGTCTTAGTTCCAACACAACCACAAAGGGAGTTTTAAAAGTCAATGCAGCTTTAAAGAGGAGTTGCAATATTTAATAAAGCTGCCGTACCTTTTGGGAGGTTGCCGTACAGCTATGAAGGAGGAAAGCGAGTATTGGGGAATTGTTGATTAGTCTAAATTTCTGCTTTTCACAGGTCAGCAGAAAAATGAATTTATTAATATTTAAATATTTATGTGGTTTTTATGAGGAATTTCTGAATATTGCAGACTACAACAGCAATGTATATTTTTATCATGGGTTAACTGTTATGTACCACAATCTGTAGTTTGTGAATAAAAAGGTTAGTTGCAGTACCCGGGGCTAAGAAATTTAATTTTTGTGATAATCTGCTGAATTGACATTGTCTGTAAATTGTTTTGACAAAATGTCCATTTGAAGTTCTATCTCAAAGCTATGTTTTTATGATGGATTTATGACTGTAAATGTCAGTAGTTGCAACTCTTCGTGCTTGCACTCAGAAACATTCCATATTTGATCATATGCAAAGTGTTTGACAAAATCCCTGCAAAGAAAAAATCAGAAAATTGTAAGTTTAAAAAATTTCCGAGTGGGGTTCTTTCAAAGAAGAGGGATGAGAGGAAAGGGAATAGTCAACCAAGTTAGCAAAAGAAGATGGTAAGTATCCTTTCAATTTCCCTTCAAAGCTTGTATTTAAACCGAATGTGTAAGTGGAAGATGCTCTTAAAAAAGAAAAGATTAAGTTAAAGAATATTTATATCTTTTCTGTTCGTTTGAATACTTCTGCTCTGCCACCATGGAAGTTTTTTGATGATTGTGTTACCACGATATGGGGCAAAATACTTGATATTTAGATGGATTTTCATAGCAAACATAGGGATATATTTGTTTAAGCTAATGCCCTGTGACCAAGATTTGGACTTAAACAAGTTTCTACCCAAATGACCCCACAATGGTTGGAAATAAAAAATGTGCCTCCTGTTTCATGGAAGTTGTTCCCACAAGCTTTGAAATGCCTAGGTGAATTATTGAGCATTGAGGAAACCAGGATTATTCTCTCTAATATGTATGGTACAGTTTTAATCACTTTCTGTTCAGTAAAAACATATCTTGAAACCCTAGAATTTCAGTTTGATAAGAGTTTATCTTCCTGTGAAGTTGTAGGGTTAGGAGGGCTAAACTCTTGCTTTGCAAATAACACGGAATTTAAGAAAGAACTGCATAGATGTGGTTAGAAGGGTTCTCTCTTTAGAGAAACAAGGAGATATTGGAGGTGATGATCAAGCAACCAATGGTAAGGTAGAGAATGCACAGGTCTTTAAAAATGAGGCCTTTTGTCCTCATTACTTGTATGAACAAGAATCTATAGAAGACGAATTGTCTAAGGAAGGTCCTAGGTCTTCTCCCTTGGCAAATTTTGTGGAGCAAAAAGAAGTAATATTTCCCTTCAACTCTTAGCAAATTTAATTGCCTTGCAGTCAATTAAGGGAGGTAGCTCTAGCTGATCCTAATGATAATTAAAAAAAAATCTATGTTGAAAAAGGACTCAATGAAAAGGATTTCTCTGTGCAACTGATGGTATGTATCAAGAGGTGTATCAAATAATTGTTCTACTAACTGTAGGTCCTTGGAAAGAAAAGAAGATAGTGGCCTCCCTGTCAGCTTGGCATTAGGGAATTCCCCTCACCTCACCTTGGCACCCTCCCCACAACCCTTAACTACCACCCAACCCCTAATGCCGACATAGGACTAGGTAAACTGCTAATAGACATAGGACTAGCGATCCAAGAGATAAAGTTGTGGGAAACAGGTGGACAATGAAGTTAAATCAATGATTTGTG
>VDFB02183218.1:0-19688 GCA_007258455.2 Sequoia sempervirens | reverse complement strand
CCAAGGGAGGGGTGGCTTTAGAGGTAGAGGAAGAGGACCACCATTCTTGGGAGTTTGGAAACCTTTGAGGTGCTATATTTGCAATGAAGCCCATAGAGCTGTAGATTTCCCTCAAAACCCCAAAAGAGCTATGATGACACAAGAAGAAGAAGTTCCCATCGTAGAAGAAGTGGAAGCAGAGAAAGGAGAGAATTTGATGTTGAGAAGGACCATGGTAGCTGGCGACAAAGAAACAACCAAAGCTGACTAGAGGAGAAATAGTGTTTTTTGAACACAATGTAAGTGCAAAGATAAAGTGTGCAAGGTGATTGTGGATGGAGGGTCCACAAATAATTTGGTAAGTACATAAATGGTGCAAAAATTAAATCTTTCTTGCATTCCCAAATCAAATTCTTATAAAATTTCTTGGTTAAAGAAGGATCATAGTGTGCTTGTGAACTAGTCTTAGTTGAATTCAAAATTGGCTCATATGAAGATAAGGTGTTATGTGATGTAGTGCCAATGGATGCTTGTCACCTATTATTGGGTAGGCCTTGGCTATATGATAGATATGTAATCCATCATCGTAGAGAAAATGATTATGAGATACAACATGGAGGAAAACTCCATATTTTGAAGCCTTTCAAGGAAGAAGGATCAACAGAAATAATAGCTTTGTCACTATCTATAGTAGGGTGGAAAGAATTTTTAAGAGAATCTAAGGGAGAGATATGTTATCTATTGTACCCGCAAGGAAAAGAGAAATCAGATCAGCAAATATTTCCTTTGGAAGTGCAGGAATTGCTGCAACAATATTCAGACTTGACACCAAGTGATCTACCAGTTGGTTTGCCTCCCTCTAGAGGCATTACTCACCAAATTGATCTAATTCCTAGTGTTAAATTTCCAAATCAAGCAGCTTATAGAATGACTCCTCTAGAGAATGAGGAAATGAGGAGACAAATCACTAAACTAATGGAGAAAGGATTCATAAGAGAAAGTATGAGTCCATGTGCCACACCTGCTCTACTCTCCCCTAAGAAGGGAGGAAAGCAGAGAATATGTATGGATTCAAGAGCCATTAATAAAATCATAGTGAAGTATTAGTATCCACTACCCATGATGGATGACTTATTGGATTGCTTGTTAGGTGCTACGATCTTCTCTAGGATTGACCTCAGAAGTGGTTATCATCAGATTTGAATTTAGGAAGGTGATGAGTGGAAGACTTCCTTCAAAACCCAAGATAGATTATATGAATGGGTGGTGATTCCATTTGGATTGTCCAATGCTCTAGCTACCTTCATGCGAACAATGAACCATGTATTTAGAATGCACATTGGAAAATTTGTAATAGTATATTTTGATGATATCTTAATCTTTAGTAAATCATTGAAGGAGCATGTATAACATTTAAGGATAGTACTTGACATACTCAGGGAAGAAAGGTTATTTAGCAACCATGAGAAGAGTGAGCTTTGCAAAGATAAATTGGTATTTTTGGGAAATTTTATTTCATCAGATGGATTGAGTATGGATTCATAAAAGGTCAAAGTTATACTTGAGTGGCCTACTCCTCAAACTATTACTGAGGTAAGGAGCTTCTATAGGTTAGTAAATTTTTACAAAAGATTCATCAAGAATTTCGGTGACATAAGTGCACCATTGATTTATTGCACAAAAGGGAAGGTCTTTGCTTGGACTAAGGCAGTTGATATTAGTTTTGAATAGCTCAAGAAGAAGGTTACTAAAGCACCTATCCTTGACATACATGAATTTGGGAAACTTTTTACAATTGAATGTGATGCTTCAGGGGTAGCTATTGGGGGAGTGTTAAGTCAAGAGGGGAAACCAGTTGCCTTTTTCAGTGAGAAATTAAATGAAGCTAAAAAGAGGTACACCACTTATGATAAATAATTCTATGTTGTGGTACAAGCATTAAAATATTGGAGGCACTATCTCTTCCATAAGGAATTTGTTTTGATGACTGACAATCAAGCTTTGAAGTATATAAATTCACAAGGTAAGTTGTCCCACAAACATGCTAAATGGGCTTCATTTTTGCAGGCTTATACTTTTGTTGTGCAGCATAGAAGCAGTAAAACCAATGTAGTGGCTGATGCATTGAGTAGAAGACGTCATTCATTGGTTGTTATGAGTCATGGGCTAGTTGGTTTTGAGGAGATGAAGGAGGAATATGCAAATGATCCTCATTTTAGCAGCATCATGGCAATTTTAAACTGTCCAAATCATACTCATTTGCAACCATTTGAAGACTACATGTTGTTAGATGGATTCTTATTTAAGGGATCACAACTTTGTATTCCCTTTGGATCACGAAGGGAAAAGCTTGTGAGAGAGATGCACTCAAATGGATTAGGTGGGCACTTTGGAAGAGATAAGACTTTTGGATTAGTAAGTGAGAAGTTCTTTTGGCCCAATATGAGAAGAGATGTGAACAAGTTTGTTGCTGCTTGTAGCATGTGTCAAATAGCAAAAGGAGGAAGCCGAAATACAAGTTTATACATGCCCTTACCCATGCCAAAGGAGCCATGGATTGATATCTCTATGAATTTTTTTTGGGGGCTTCCAAGAACCCAAAGAGGCAATGATTCAGTGTTTGTAGTGGTGGACCATTTTTCTAAAATGGCCCATTTCATACCATGCAAGAAGACCAATGATGCAAGTCAAGTGGCACATTTGTTTTTCAAAGAAGTTGTGAGGTTACATGGTGTTCCAAAAACAATAACAAGTGATAGGGATACCAAATTCTTGAGTCACTTTTGGAGGGTTTTGTGGAAAAAATTGGATAGTAGGTTGCAATTTAGTTTTGCATACCATCCCCAAACAGATGGTCAAACAAAGGTGGTGAATAGAAGCCTAGGAAATCTATTGAGGTGTTTAGTTGGGGAGAATCCTTGGCAATAGGATTTGGTGACACCTCAAGCTAAGTTTTCCTATAACTCTAGTATAAATAGATCAACTGGTAAGTATCCTTTTCAAGTTGTATATGGTGCAAATCCTAAAGGACTTGTAGACTTAGTTGATTTGCCAATAAGTCCACATAATAACCAAGAAGTTACAATTTTTTTAGAGAATATTCAAGAAATACATCAGCAAGTTGGGCTCAAATTGTAGTCCATGAATGAACAATATAAAAAGAAAGCTGATTTGCATCGGAGAAGAAAAGTTTTTCAAGAAGGAGAATTGGTCATGGTACATCTACACAAAGAAAGGTACCCCCAAGGTGCCTACAACAAGTTGAAGCCTAAGAAAATTGGACCATGCAAAATCATTAAGAGGATAAATGAAAATGCCTATCAAATTGAATTTCCTGCAAATTTGGACATTAGTCCCATCTTTGCATTATTGCTAACCTTTATTCATATTCAAATTTGGAACTAGTGAAGAACAGCTAGATACGATGAGAAAATGGGCTTACATGCCGAGAAAAAAAATGAGCAGGAAAATGACAATTGGGCCAAGCATTTTCCAAGGAAGAAAAGAGAGAAGATTGAACGAGTACTAGATACCAAATTGGTGGCTACTCGATCAAGTTCTTATAAGTTGTATTTTGTTAAGTGGGAGGGCCTGCCTAATTCTTACAACTCTTGTGTCTTAGAAGCTGACTTACTTAAGTGCAACAAATATTTTCCACCTCATGCACCAGAACCAGAAGAGCCAAGAGATCATGCACTAGAACCAGAAGGGCCAAGAGATCCTCACCTTCTTTTTTGAGTAGGGGAGGATGATGCAAAGCATTAACACCATTAGGAATGTGGAGCATTAGCAATTCCCTCTTGTACGTTGAATTGGTTGGGAACATTCCAGTCTCTTAGGACTATTATTTACTATTTTTAGGCTTCATTTTGGAGTAATTTAATGTTTTTAGTTGATGTCATTTATAGCGGTCCCTAGTTAGTTTTCTTAAGTTGAGTTGATCTCTAATATTTGGTATTCGCATCGTGCTGCGTAGACAAATGTAAAAGATAATCGCTTTTATTTTTTTATTTTGGTGGTGACCGATTTGTAGAAAAGTGGAACTTAGTTTTTAAAGATATATGAAGCATCTTTCTAATTTTCTCGAGCTTAATTATTCTTTATTCCCCGCTTATGCCTTTATTGTAAGTGGATATGCTATTAAATTTAGTTGCTCAGGTTTTTTTTTTTCAAGAAGATAGAATTCTGTTATGAATAATTTTTGAGGGTTGCAGGTTTGAAAATTAGTGCTGCATCAAGCTCCAATCTACCAAGCTTAATTAATCATTCAAAATAGAAAATACAATGAATATGTGACTGATAAAATACTATCATCTCCTTATACTCTATATTAAATTTTCAATACCATTTATGTCAAATTCAATTATCTGTATTTATATTATAGAAATAAAATATACAAAAAATCTATTAGTAATTATTATAATTAGCTTCTATTCTACCAAATTTTAAATCCTTTTTTGTAGAAGATAAGGAACATTTTATATACACATCAAGATACCAATTTGTGGTGAAATGAATAACAACACATTTTTGGTGAAGAAACAACTAGCAATGAACGACAAAAAGGAGAGTACAGATTTCAATCTAATGATGAAATGTTTTGGAACCCAACATATTGGCTGCTTAAATCAAACAGAAACACATGAATTAAAATTAGACATAGAGGCAGAAATGATCAGATCGCAACAAAAGAGAGGAAAAGGCAATGTAACGATTATAAACATAAATCAACAAGCTTCAATAAAAAGGCTCCATAAGATTCAAAACCCACTGCGTTTAATTGACATTATAAAATCCTATGCTTTCTACAACATTTAACCCATACAAAAATTTATGATCATATGCCAAACATTAAACCTAAGTTTCAAATCAATACTAAAATAGAAAAAAGGATTTTTTTTTAGAAAACGGAAAATATACAATCACCTATGTAACAATAGGATCTCAAGAACTAGTTCCACATTGATAATTTCCCACCAATTGTACTAGTGTACTTTTCTCATTGGGACATCCTAAAAATTAGAAATTTTTGAATTTTGATTGCGCAAGCTTGCCTCTTTGAACCTACGCAATGCTATACATTGGTTCAAAGAGGGGAAAAATGTAGACACGTCAAATTGACATTATGCATATTTAACTAATCATATTCGCTCGTCAATTAAATAAACCAAGTTTAATTGATTAATCTCTAAGGATCATCCATCTAAAATTAAATAAATTAACTTTATTTAATTTGATCCTACCACTATCCCCCTTAGCTAAATAAATCAAATATTTATTTAACTAAATTCCTTTATCACCTTTTTATCTCTCTCTTTGATTTGATTTAAATCCCTAAATCTAAGTCAAATGGGCCAAAAACATCTAACATCATCTTAATTAATCTAATCTATGATTAAATGCTAATCCTAATCACTTGTATTCTCTAGATTTTTCCACTTGCACATGAAATTGCATTTAATTGATTTATCAAAATCTTTATTTACTTTCAACTTGGCATAAAGGGAGAATATTCTCCAAGTTTGAATCTTCCCCCAATTTGGCATGTACATCCAACAGCACTAATAAGCTCTTACATATCCCCTTGCACGTCAAACTCAACATTTTACTCAATTTCCAAATTTGAATCTCTTGGCACATTGACCAAAATGTGCTCATCCTCAAGCCTATCACAAGTTGACAAGTGGGTTTACATCATTGGTCAAATATTTATCCCACATTCATCCATTTGGCCATTCTCTCATCAAAATAATATATAAATGAAAGGCTTCATGCTTGATCAAATCCTCCACATTCTTTGTATCTCATCTACAATATCATGCAAGGTCACTCTCTTCAATGGAGAACTGATTTTGTCCACTCCATATCTTAGCATTCCATATCATATTCAAATCATTTTCATCATGGAGCTTAAGCAAGGATTGGGAAAGGGCTATTTTCCACAATAGCACCAATCCACTATGGGATAGGATTCATTTCATGTTTTATATGCCTTAATTTGTCTTGTAATTTGTTTGCATTTTGAAAACATGATTTATTATTTCATAGGGATGTCTTATTCATTTGCTTAAAGTTTACTAATGGTTCTTTGTTTTGAGAAAATGCAAATTTAGCATCCACACCAATAACAAGGAAGAAACAAACAACGGGGCTTAGTACTTAGCAGCTTCATAACTTTGTACATGTCGGTGATTAAGGATGCTTTTTTCTCGAAACAACACACCATAGCTTTAGGATTTTCCATTTATAATGGAAACAAATCTTTTTTTTCCAACGATCTTACCAAAGAATAAATGTTTTCTTATTCTTTAATGAAAAAATTCTATTATAGGCAGAACAACGCTAATACTGCTTCTGATTTAATCATAATGGATAATTCATCTATTTCAATAACACAGATCTGTTTCTCTTCTACTACGCATGCACCAGGGAATTCATTCAATAGCAACTATTATTAAAGGGAAAGAATTAAGAGCTACTCAGCTGGTAGGGAGATCAAGACGCAGGCATGAAAACATGGTGGAGACCAAGCGAGCAAGAAGGGGTAAATGGAACGCGGCGACTTAACTATCCAGCTATGTGTAATAAGAGAATCGACATAAGAGATATAGCATTTGCGGATTGCATCGCCACGAGAAAAAAAATTACTTACAACGATTAGAACAAGAAATGACTCAGTGATAATTTATACATTACCAAATATATTCGGAGATATCTAAAACACAATTGATAATAAGAACGCTTCAAGAACAGTTATATGCATTACGCGTATTGAGATGTGTACATAACATTTAATGCTGGAGACGAAACCATGCATAGACGATATAATCCGGTTCCCTGTTCACCGAAAGTTTTTTCTGTGAACTTGTTAAATCTGCAACACTTGACTTGGTTAAATGATCATATTGAATCGGAAATAAAAGAATACCTTAAAATCAACTTGATTCTACAAAATTCAGATCATTCATTAAATTTGCAACACTGAATAGAGCAGTCCAGACCTGCTCTCCTCCCAACCATAGGACTCACGAGTCCACCCCTGAGCGGAACACCAAAACCTCAATTGCCAAAATAAAAAGTTGAAATCAAATTAAACATTACCAATGAATCATAGGCAATGAATTCGTTCACCGAATCCTAGTATAGGGGGAGAAGGGGGATTCCCTTCCCTCTTGGGGAAATAAACAAAACAACCAACTTCATACACAACTTCTTCAACAATGCACATTCACCACCACCCATCCAACAATTCTCCACACACCACCACTACCATCCATCCAACCATCTTCCCACACTATCATCATCATCCAATCCACCTCCATTCATTACAATAATCAATGGCCATGGTTTTTCCATATCATCACAATTCCATACTTTCATAATTGATCAACCGTCCCCAAGAGAGGCTCCACGCCCTCCTCAAACCCCACATGAAGGAGGCTCTCAGCCCTTAGGTGAGATATGCTCCTTATACACGAACAAACAATAATAACATCCATCAAGAATTCAGTAACAACACCAAAAATCATCAACACAATTAACAACTAACAAGAATTCATTATCAACATAAACAACACAAAGCATACTTTGGCTGTCCAAGTTAGGATCAACCCAATCCCCTTACCCATGATTACCAATTCATTCTAGTCATCCATATTCCACCTAGAAGCAACAATAAATAAGGAAGGCGAACAACCTTTCATTTCCTTTTCAAAAATAAAATAACTTTCAACTCTTCAATTTCCCTAATGCAATATCCAAATAAAAGGATAATTCAAATGAAAAGATATTTCCCCTTCGCAACTAAATGCACTTAAAATCAAATTATATTTAAAAAAAACCAATAATAAACATTTGGCATCTGGGTCTTGTCTCCAAAATTAAGGACCTAGATTGCCCACCTGCAACATCTTGTAAGAGACATTAGTACTTTTAAAAATTATAAATCGAAATGTTAAATGTAACATTAATACCAAATAATTATAGGATCTATAATAATATAAAAGTATTCTTTTTTATGAAAATTGATCATTTATCTAAAATGCATTATCAGAGATCATCTTATTAAATAAACATATTATTTTGAATATTAGCTATGCCTCACAACAAGTATTACACTTAATAATCCTTTTGAATAGCATGTGTGATAAAACATGTTGTTAGATTAAGTAGATAGTCTCTATTTTATTTAGCATTGCTTCATTCTTGACAAACATTTTATGTGTGTCTTGAATTATTTTGAGTAATTGTTCATTCACTTGGATTATTAATTCTTTATGAATGTTATTCAATCATGTCTATGTTGTGTTAAATTATATCATGAAATGCATCTGACTTCCAAATTAGATCATAAGGGAAACTAGCTTAACATGATTAAAATTAATCAAACAAGTTTTATCTAAGTAGACATAAGTGTGATCACATAACAATTAAATCATGGAGACATTTATTAAATAATCTTATGAAGATTATTTAATAGATATGTATAGGAGCGAATTTGCACCCTTACACAAATTCCCATTTTACACTTCCTTGCCTTAGAAAACCAAATTTGAAGGCGAAAATCCACATCAGCTTCCTACCTTCGTTCCACTTGGAATCTATTTTGTGCATCAGTAGAAGAATATCTATTGGGGACACCCACGTGACACACAGACATCCACGCGGTGTGCTTATGTCCCTAACGGATTCCTACATCTGGAGCCTACAGAGGTGTTACACTTCCCATTGGGGTCGATTTGTAATGCCCCTCTTCGACGAACCGACCTGAATATGGCTGTTTTTCTCATTCGCCCTTCAAATTCACTTATTCTTCATGCATTTCATCTTCTTGACATCCCTCTAAGAATTTAGTTCAACTTCTTCATAAGCTCAAGCAACCTTCTAGCATTCACTTTTTGCACTCTCAACTCTCAAGCAACACTTTGCACTCCATAGTAGCAACAACAACACTCCATCAACTTCGTAGAGACAGTGTAGAATAACACCATTGCAATGAGGGCTTGAGTCCTCTCATTTTTCTCCTCAATTAGCTAGTGAGCTCTTGGTGGAGGTGGTAAGGTTTTCATTCCTCTCCTCTAAAATTTGGTTGAGTAGCATGATAAGGTTTTGAAGTGTTATTATGTTTTTCTTTCATTCTTCTTTATCATACTTTTCTCCCTTGTTGCTATCTTGGTTGTCTGTGGAGGTGGAAACACCAAAACGAGGGTCTGACTGAGGCAGGCCCCTATACAACCACCCAACAATTTTCCTCCTTCTTGTGTGTAGGTGGACGTGCTTTGTGGAGCTAGCTGGCGAACGAGTACTTTTGTAAGATAATTCTTGTCACCTTAACTCTCATTTACCTACTTTATCACATTCGTTCGTATCTGTTTTAGTTTATAGCTCTTTTTGTCTCTTTGGAAGTGACTAGCTAGGCCATCAACTTGTTTTTTGGTGGTTCACATTGTATTTTTGGTCCTCTGGTCATACAGATGCCAGCGCACCTGAGAGACACTAGCGCGCTGTGCTGTCGTCCTGGAACCACACTTTCATCCTTGGGCAGAGAGCTTCCTAAGACACAGTGTGGAACTCGAAAACCAACTTGCCTAGCCCCATTCTAAATTTTGAGTCTACAAAGTGATTGAAGGACCTTATAGTCCTCATCATTCTCATCCCTCATCTCCAAACACTCCTTTAAGCTAAGATAAGTTAGGGCAGCCTTCCGCTCTTGGCTCTCCATGACCCGGGGCCTTGAACGTGGTTGGTCCCCCTCTCTTACATTTTTAGTGAACCTGACGTGAAACATTTTTGTTCTGTTTTGCGATACTGAAAGCTCCCTTCCTCGTATTCTAGGAGTGTTGTAGGTGTGAGTGTTGTGAGGATTTGCGTCGCAACCCAACTTGCGACCCCTAGTAGGCATAGTTGGAAGGTTCCAAAGGTGTTGCGTAACAAAACCTTGATTGGGTCACAATCTTATCCTTTAACCTTTTAGGAACTCTAGGAAAGTATCGTCTAGTGTACGTAATGGCCTCTTTCCTACATCAACCTACCCCCTTTGCGTAGCCTGTGAGAAGTGGTGCTGGTATAACCTTCACTTCATAGGACATGTCGATGGGTTTTAATAAGGAACCATCTCCTCTCTACATCCATATGCGAATTAACGTAAACATCATAGTGGGTGTTCTCATTGATTCAACATCTCAAGTAAACATTATAACTGAGGAGATCATGCTAATTAACTTCTTGCATAAAGATGGGTACAATTCACGTATGAGCACCATCTACACACATGACGGACTTTTCGTGCCCCCTTTGGGTAGTATTGTCCTGTCGGTTCTGGTTGGACCTAAATCAGTGAATCTTTTGTTCATCATAATCCCTAGGTCTAAATTCTTTAGAGTAAAGTTGGGTATCCTTTGGTTGGTGGCTATGAATGTCGTACCCTCGGCCGTGCATAAATGTTTAAAATTTATTCATGGGAGTTTCATGCATGTGATTCATGACACTGGTTATAAACTGCTAGTTGCTTGTGGTAGTTACTCCTTGGATGACTCTTGGCCTACACCTATTGGTCCTCTCCCACCTAGGATGGACCTCTTGCACCAAACATATCAAAATTATAAGAAAGGGTACCTAAGGTCAAAATTGAGATATCCTCCGTTGCCCTATGATGTTTCACATAAGGCTTGCCTAAAAGCTGACAATGATGTCGAACAGACGAGGAAGGAAGAAGTGAAGTGGTCCTCAGATCCCTCCTTCTTCTTCTTCCACTGCTTCTTGACGCTTCTCTCACCCCATCAGATGCCTTTTAGATTCTATATTCCACGCTTGTGGATAATCTTATGGTGCCCGCCACAAAAGCCAAAGTGTCACATTTGAGCTTCCTATTTTTCCAATAGAGCCTAGGCCCATTCGGTATAATAGGAAGAAAGGTCCCCATGGGAAATCCTCTATGTCTCAGCCTTCGCGACCTCCTACCACTCCTGCTCCAAAATTAGTAAATGGGAAGAGGCCCACTTTCGAGGAACTTATGTCAACTCCCCCCACTGCTTCCCAACCTGCTCCTCCTGCTCCCATTCAGGAGTCTATTCCCCCACTATAAATGGTTTTAGTGGACACTCCTATGGCTGAGCAAGAGTCTCCCCGGCCCCTTTGCATCCCCTAGCCTCCGGTCCAAAGAGTCGCAGAAATTGCCTTACGTGCGAGCATAAGTGCCGACGAAAGGCTCTCATGGTTGAGCATACCACCTTACAAAAGAAGGAAGAGGAGATGACCACCCCTATATCGTATTTCTATAACGCCTCCCTCTCTCCTCCTCCTCCCCTTTGCTTCCATTTAGTCTAGTTCTTTATCGCCTCGAATTTCACTATGAGTATGAATATGACTGACCCTAAAAAGGTGCAGGTGTTCATCACTCCTTTAGTGGAGCCACCTTTGTTGATGTCCCTTTCGAATGTCCCACCTTTCCCAAAACCCATAGATATGACTAATACTTTGGTCATATGTACTACAGTTCTTTCCTCCTCCTCTTCCTCCACTCTTCTTGCCTCATCTATGGGGAGTTCACATCCTCTGATGAAGCAGACAGTAGAGAGTGGTCCTTCTAGCAATGAAGGATGTAAGAGGAGCCCACCTTCTCTGAAAGGTGGTCCCATGTTGACTTGTTCTGTCCTAGTGACATAATCAATCTCACTTTCTCCCCTGAAGTTCATCATCAAGCCCTAAATCATTCTCACAGCCTAGTGGTGAATCTCAAAGTAACCTTCTCTCTGCCCATTGAGGTAAACATGGAACTCCTATAAAGTGTATGTTTAACTCTTTTCTCGAGGAGTTCTGTTCTGTCAAGAATGTTCACAAATTAGCTGACCTTTAGCTCCACGGGAGCTAGATGGAGAGGATCTTGTGGGGCCCTCTTCCTTAGCCCTTGTTGCAGGAGGGTCAAATGCTCCTCCTCTTAACATCCCACCACTGCAAACTTATCCCCTTCCCCCTATGATGATCTAGTGTGGGAAGGGGATGACCTCTTGGTTGACTGCTGTTAGGAGTGCATGTCCCTTCTTTTATCTTAGATTAGATGTGTGTGTGTGTGTGTTGTGATGTGTTCCCTCGTGATTGTGCTAGGTGTGACCCTTGTCACCCCTGTTGGTGCTTGGATACAAGCATGGTTTTTGTGTCGTAAACCTTCTTCTATTTGTATCATCATTCTTCCATGTTTCTGACTTGATTTTCGATGAATTGGGGATGATGCAAAGCATTGGGGCATTTAGGCTTCTTTTCCATGTTGACCCAATTTTTTTATTTTTACTTTGTCTTCTCGTGCATTCTTCACATGGTCTAATATAGTAGGGGGTTGATGATAGTTCATTTTATATATTATTACTATACATATATATTTATGAGCAGTTGTAACCCTAAAATATCAGGCTACCCCTATGTGCTTTGTTCATGTTATCTATTCTCTTTATCTTTTTCTTTATCTTTCTCTCTTCTTTGCTTGAGTTGTCCCTCTCATGTGTGACAATGCCACTTCTATAACACTTTGATTTTTAGAAAACAAATTCATTTCCAATGAATCTATTATTGAGAATCTTCACAAACTCCTTTTTAGAATCGCATTCTCAACTTGAAACCCTAATGGAGCTGCAGAGCCCATCATGGCTCTGCAAGAAAGAACTTGAGAACCTTCCCTTCAAGGAACTTTGATCTTCCTCGCATGGGGGCATATTCCTCCTTTCCAATTCCTTGATGAAGTGAACATCTCTTCAAAAAGGATTCCCTTTGGATGATGAATCAATTTTAAGAAACATCTCTTTAATGCTTTGGAATAGTGTGCATCCCTTTGAGGGAACCTTTCTTCAATGCTGCACCCTAAGGACCCCTTTTAAAATTTTGGAACTTGTTGATGGTCTGCGTGACTGTCCGCTTACTTGCCTGTGTGGCTGATTTTTGACATATTCTATCTGTGGGTAAACATGTTGCTTTATGGGTGCACCTGTAAAGTTGCTTTCTGACTCTGTGGAGTCCCCTTCCTTGGGTTTCCTCCATGTGAGAGATATTGGGGGATAACTTCCTATAGGTTTGTGGGCCTATAGGGAACTTCTTCTAAGCTTCATCCATGTGAGAGATCTTGGGGGTGGCTCCCCTACAGATCTGCGGGTATGTAGGTCCCTTTTTCTTTGGTTTCCTTCATGTGAGAGATCTTGAAGGACACCTTCCTATAGGTCTCGGGTTCAGGGCACTTTTCTCTGGGTTTCCTTCATGTGATCTTAGCGACACCTTCCCCTCAGAGGTCCAGACATGATCAGAAGTTTCTTGGCTCTCCTCAATGTGAGATATCTTGGGGACACTCTATTGCGTGCCCCATGGGTCTCAGAAGGTGCTTCTAAGGTTTCCCTTCATAGATCTTGAAGGACACCTTCCTTGTAGATCTGTGGGCCTATGAGGTGCTTACTTCTTGGGGGTTGCCTCCTTGCATTTCCGTGGGCCTGTAAGATGCTTTCATTCTTCAGCTTCATAGTTATGCAGGGCAGTGAAGTCCTTTTCTTATCCTGCACTCTCGAGTTCGCCAGATCGCGGTCTTCTTCCTCGACGGTTTAGGTATACACTTCTAACTTTACTATCTTTCCAATCTACTTTACCAAAGTAATCATCAATATTCATGCTTGCTAAAGTGGGGGAAAAATGTATAGGAGCAAATTTTCACCCCTTATGCAAATTCCCTTTACACTTCCTCACCTTTAGAAAATCAAATTAAGGTGAAAATCCAATACCCCCGCCTTCTTCATTCCACTTGGTGTCTTTTTTGCGCGTCGACAAAAGAATATCTGTCGGGGATGCCCACGCAAAGCGCTTACATCCTTGATAGATTCTTATGTCTGGAGCCTCCATAGGAGTTACAATTCCCATTGGGGTTGATTTGTAATGCCCCTCTTCGACCAACCGAATTGAATATGGCCATTTTTCTCATTCTCCCTTCAAATTCACTTATTCTTCATGCATTTCATCTTCTTGACATCCCTCTAAGTATTTAGTTCAACTTGTTCACAAGCTCAAGAAACCTTCTAGCATTCACTTCTTGCACTCTCAACTCTCAAGCAACACTTTGCACTCCATAGCAACAAAAAAAACACTCCATCAACTCTGTAGAGCAAGTGTGGAACAACACCATTGTAGCAGGGGATTGAGTCCTGTTATTTTCTCCTCCATTAGCTAGTGAGCTCTTGGTGGAGGTGGTAAGATTTTCACTCCTCTCCTCTATGATTTGGTTGAGTAGCATGATACTGTTTTGAAGTGTTATTGTGTTTTACTTTCATTCTTCTTTATCATACTTTTCTCCCTTGTTTCTATCTTGGTTGTCCATGGAGGTGGAAAAACCAAAATAGGGGTCTGATTGAGGCAGGCCCCTATACAGCCACCCAATAATTTTCCTCCTTCTTTTGTGTAGGTGGATGTGATTTGTGGAGCTAGCTGGTGAACAAGTACTTTTGTGAGATCATTCTTGTCATCTTAACTCTCATTTACTTGATCTATCACATTCATTTGTATCTGTTTTACTTTATAGCTCTACTTTGTCCCTTTGGAAGTGACTAGCTAGGTCGTCAACCTATTTTTTTGTAGTTCACATTATCTTTTTGGTCCTTTGGTCGTACAAATGCCAGTGCACCTGTGAGACGCTAGTGTGCCGCACTGTCATCTCAGAACTACACTTTCATCCTCGAGAATAGAGCTTCCTAAGGCACAGTGTGTAACCCGTAAACTAGCTCACCTAGCCCCATTCTGAGTTTCGGGTCTATAGGGTGATCGATGGACCTTATAGTTCTCATCATTCTAGTCCCTCATCTCCAAACACTCCTTTAAGCTGAGGTAAGTTAGGGAATCCTTCTGCTCTTGGATCTCCATGACTTGGGGCCTTGAACGTGGTTGGTTCCCCTCTCTTACAAGATCACATTGACATCTAATATATAAAAAACATACATCTCATAGAAATAGAAACATGCTCATATAAATAAATCATAAATTTCGTGTACATCATAGTCACCATGATAGTAGAATGGGGTTTGCCATAACATAATACAAATAAGTAGGCATATGGTTTATATAATCCTCAGGGCCTGGTGGTGGTGGTGCTCGTCGAGAGATAATGGATCAAGAGTGTCTCCTAGAGTTCATTCACTCTTGTAGGCCTTGTTCTTGGCCTATGACTATCCCCTTGTGTACAAGTGTTGTAATATGCTCCCACTTGATCTAGTCCTTGTTTTCCTACACCCTACTAAGCTTTGATCATAGGAAAGCTTGTGCCTCACTATCAGAAGGAACTTGAGTGGCCCTAATCTCCTTATATGCATCTCTGAGATCCTCATGTACAACTCTAACTTGCTCCTCCCTAGCTTTGAGCTCCTCCCTAGCTTTGATCTCCTCCTATGTATCTTTGAGCTCCTCATGTGTAGCTCTAACTTGCTCATCTCTAGCTCTGAGATCCTCATATGTATCTATGAGATCCTCGTGTGCAACTCTAACTTTCTCCTCTCTAGGTTTGAGCTCCTCATAGGAAGTTCTCATCTTCCCCTCTCTAGCTCGGATCTCCTTAATCTCAAATCTAACCAAATCAATGGTACTCATTGTATTACCATAGGATGTCCTCCAATGAGATAAGGGCTCAAGTGAATCAGCATGGCATCTTGCACTAGGTGGTGGCCTATGCTCAGCCCATGTCACCTAGTGTGGGGGCATCAATGGAATAATGTTCACGGTGACTTGACTAAAGAAGTCGAGCCAATATCATTTACCAATTGTAACAAATAAAACATGAAATAAATCATAATGAGATATAACACAGAAACATAACTAAAGCTAATCATACATAAAAGATAAATAGCATATCACATCACTTGGATCACCAACCCACCAATCCAGATCTTGATAGGACACTATAGGTGCTATATTAGGATTCCTCTAATGGGTTCGTGGTGTGAAAGGAGTTGCATGGATACTCTCTCCATGCCTATGGGACTAGATTTCCTTTGTATTCAATGGATGCAATCGGTTGATGTGAGGACGAGAAGTATGTCTCTCCTTGGGGGCATCCTCAGCCTCTACTAGCTCCTCAAGATCCTCTCGTACTAGCCATTGATCCTCATCTCCCTTTAAATCCTTCGCTATATCATCATCACCATCATCCTTCATATCTCCATCTACATCCTTGTACTCTCTCTCATCCCCTAAATGTGGCAAAGGTCTGGCCTCACCTATGGTATGATCGTCAGGGAAGACACATTGAGGTCGTGATGTCATCCACCACTTATCATATACAATCGATGTGTCTACACCATCCTTGTCAGATGCTAGCGGTGCATCTTGCCCCTCATCATCTAATTCATTGAAGGTGATTTCTACAAGTGTTAGATGACAGATGTCCCCTGGTCTGGCACCACTACCTGCAAATCTTAGGAATTCAGGCCACATGCTAGGTGCAATCTATATCTGACCAAACTGCCACATCACACAATCATAATAAAAATTCATATAATGATATAATCATTTCATTCAACTAGTAGTATTTCCCCTGCATCTTGGCTAACTATTGTGTAAGACCTAACCACTGTTGTAGATTCCTACACGGTCTCCATACAATTTCATCCTCTTCTAGATGATCGAATCTAACTCTTTGGTGCAATAGATCTCCTCACTGACAGGCTTGTCTAAGTGTATAACAAAAAGCTCATGGATAGCCGAAGGTCATTATTGTGGGAAACTTGGTTCATCTAGTGCATTTAATATGCTCAAATTCCCATACTTGAAGAAGTGTACAAAGTATGATGCTCCGAGCCTCCCGATAAACAAAGCAACCAAGATCATAATATAGATGTGAAAGCATACTCTATCCGTGGGCACAAACTATCTAGTGCTCCTCCATTGCTCATATAGCAAGAACAAGGCTCCTATCCAGGTGTGTACCTTGTCCATCAGGAGCTAGGGTTAAGGTGATGGTGACGTGCACATGATCCGATGAACCAAGAGAACATTAGCATATAGAAGCCACTTGAGCTCGATGTGAGATCTGGAGTCAATAGGAGATATATGGTAGCCGATGTAGTACTATATATCACTCCTCATCTATTAAGAATTTTGGAGCTTATCGAAATGAGTGGTCCCACCACAAACATGTAATTTGAAGATGTAGTGTACATCCTCAAGTGTCACTGTCATCTCCCCTATTGGAAGATGAAATTTGGAAGTATCTACATTCCATCACTCAACTAGCGTCATAAGCATAGTATCATGATATCTCATGGGTGGCATGAGGTATATCTAGTACAAACCTATGGTGCATAGAATCCTCTCCTCCTCTCAAGAAAACTGTGTGAACTGCTCTCGAAGAAGTGAAAATTGTCATCCTCCCAAACACTATCAAGCATGTGGTGAGATTTGTAAGAAGCAAAAGGAACCATAAATCACATAACGAAAGTAGTAACCAAACAGTTAAAAGAAAAACAAAAACTTCTTCAAGACATAGGCACCATTCTAGGACAAGGGCTCCTTTTTGGGATAGGGGCACCATTATGGGATAGGGGCACCCAAAGAGGACATAGTCACCTAGTTTGGATAGGGAATTCCATGAATTTTGAAAAATGCATCAAAATTGTAGGAGTAGATAGATAGCTTTGATACTATGTAGGAGTTGATAGTGAAATCCTCAACACTGCAAGATCACCTACAAGATAAATAACTTCTACAAGAGAGATGGGTAGAAATATCATGATATGATTATGGATGTAAGATTCTCAGAATGAACTTGATTGTTTTTTCATAAATGATTTATTGAATGATTGATTATGTACATATGAATCCTTGCTTATATAGACAAGGGTGATGATGTACCTACATTAAATGAGTGTGTCACGATTAAATTACATGACTCAATATTAAATGGTCTAGGACACATGCAATAAATAAAATTCAAGTAGATAATATATGATAAGGTCTTATCTAGACAACTAAGACTTCTAGAAAAAGCAACTAGGACCTAGATAGGTAAAACATCTATTTACACCAACACCCCCCTTAAGTACAACTTAGGAAGTACTTTTGAAAATGACACAAAGATGGGTCTTGGCTACGAGGCCATGTTAGGTACCCATGTACAAATGCAAATACAATCTCTCACAAATGAAGAAAAGGAGAAAACCCAATGGGACAAAAATCCTCCCCAAAAGAGATATAGAAAACAAAATTCTATCAATGATGCATGAGAAGAACTAAACCCCATTCGAGGAAAGTCCCCCCCCCATAAGAGAGAATAAGAGAGAACATACAGGCCCCCCTCAATGTAAAGTCTTCTGCAAAGATGGTAGATGTATGACAATGAATGCTAAAGATGATCCATGACTGTCAAACAACGTTCCTCCCCTTAGGAAGAAACAATACCAAGATGGTATGCAAGATGTCTTCCCATTACTTGAAAGGAAGATGTGGGAAGAAAGATGGTGTGTGATGTCTTTGAAGAAAGCTCAAGTGTCTCCATGTTGATGTTGAAAGATGTCACAATCCAAATAAGTGTTCTAGGCCACACTCCCAAAGAAGATAATCCAAAATATCCTAGAAACAATTGTAGAACACAATCCAAAGATAAAGATACATCATTTGAAGATAAAGAATCCTCCTCCAAATGCTATCCAAAAGCATCCACACTCATGTAAAACTACAAAGGATGATCATGTAGAGAATGAAAAAGAGGGTCAAAGTGTTCCCTCACAACTGAAGAAGGATCATCCCCATCAAAGAGAAGATGTATGCAATCGATGATGTATCCCAATCTAAAATATGAGACTCACAAAATAAATCAGCAATGTCCGCCAAGTACTCATCCCAAGTAGCCATCTCTAGAAGATGATAAATGTCTTATTGTACTGAATCATAAGGAACCAAATCTATGGAATCACAATCATCAATAGGTACAACAGTAGATGAAGGAGATGAGATCTCAATGCATGTCATTCAACTACACCTATCATCCCCCATTATGTCCTCAAAACATGATGAAGTAATAACACTAGATGATTCAATTGATGTTGGTTCAGGGGATTCAAACAAATTGATTCTTTTGTCAATGTAAAGCTGCTAAACTTGAAGTTTCAGATCATCAAGTTCTTTTTGCAAACATTCATTGATTGTGTATGAACCAAGATCCTAGTACCTGCAAAACACAACAAACAAACACATTAGAAGATCATAATGCAAGTTAAGATCAAAGTTCCCCATAAACTCCATTTAACAATGTTCAAAATAGGAATCAAAGCAAGAATATAATGAAAAATAAATGAAATAGATTAAACCCTATTAAGAACATGCAAACTCTTGATCTTATGGGGGAGTTGGTGCCAATTTGATGTGGAAATTGGCCCTTTCCCAACTCCTATGCAAGCTCTTGATGATTTGATGATGATTGATCCACTTTGTTGAAGATTCAAGTGTGCTCCAAGAATGAAAAACCTGCATAACCTAGCAAAGGCTTGATGAAATGGATGAGAATTGCAATGCTTGAGTATGGTTTTTAGTATAATAAGTTTGCTCAAATTGTGGATGATGAAATGAGGAGAGAAGCCTCTTATTTATAGAATGATAAGATGGAGAAATTCCCAAAATGAAGCAATGTGGGACTAACATTCAACCAATGGCAAGATGCCATCACTTGTCAAGGAGAATTTCTGGTGAAGGATGTGCACATTTTA
>VDFB02183216.1:0-14423 GCA_007258455.2 Sequoia sempervirens | reverse complement strand
GTCAACTGTAACAGGCTCCTATCAAGCTTTCCAAGCCTCTGCAAAATCAGGATCTTCAAGGTACAATGTCTCGAGTTCATTGAACCCAACCACTTCAATCTGCATCTTTATCAACAATGTTTTCCTCCTACTTAAGGCATCTACAACCCTATTCGACTTGCCACTCCTATGCTTTAAAACAAAGGTATAACTTTGCTGTACTCCTACCCATTTTATATGCCTCTCGATGAATTTTCCCCTACCGCATATCAGAATGCTTGATGATCAAGAACAAAATAAATTCCTCAAGAATAAATAATGTCTCCATTTCTTTAATGCTTGAACTATTGCATAAAAATTCTTGATCATATACAAAGTACTTTCTCTTTGCATCATTTAACTTTTCACTGAAATAGGCAATGGGCTTAACTTCTTGGCTCAACACTACTCCAATGGCACAACCACTGGCATCACAATCCACCTGAAACACCTTATTGAAATATGGGAGGGCTAAAACTGGCTGCTCTATCACCTTCTACTTCAACAAATCAAAACTCTTTACTGCTCTGGTGCTCCACTTGAACTCTTTTCTATTCCCTCTCATTGTTTTAGTCAGGGTGCACAAATACCACTGAAGTTTCTAATGAACTTTATTTAAAAACTGGCCAAACCATGGAAAGATCTCACCTCAGTAGCAGTTCTTTGGGTAGGCCATTCTAGAATAACCTTCACCTTCTCTGGGTCCATCTTAAGACCTTCTGCTGAGACAACAAACCCCAAGTACACTAACTCCTTCTTAACAAAACTACACTTTTTCAAATTTATCAACAGTTTCTCCTCTCTCAACTTCTCAAAAACCCTAAGAATATGCATTAAATGCTCATCCAAGTTCTTACTGAAAATCAAAATATCATCTAAATACATAATGATAAAACTTTCCAGAAACTCTTTCAGTACCTCATTCATGAGTCGCATGAATGTGCTTGGTGCATTGGTTAGCCCAAAAGGCATGACTAGCCACTCAGAGTAGGCCCTCCTCCCTAGCCCAAAGGTACCTTCCATTCATTTTCACAACCCAGATCCGGTGATATCCACTTTTCGCATCTATCTTTGGGAAGTACCGAAGCTCCACCAACAGTCCATATTAGTCATCCATCCTTGGCAAGGAAATCTATACTTGATGTTATTTTGATGAGGCTGGAGCCTGTCATCCTCTCACTTCCTCATCTCGGTGCCAAAACCTAGAAATGCATGGCTGACTCTCTCGAATCAAACCCTTTCTCAACAAATCATGAACTTGTCTGTTCAACTCCTCATTTTCTGCAAGAGTCATTCTATGAGCTACCTTATTTGGCAAATTGGCTCCAGGGATCAAGTCAATCTGAAGACTGATCTTCCTCATTGGTGGTAAATCCTTAGGTACGTTATCAGAAATAATCTCCTGAAACTCATCCAATAGTCCAGAAACTTCTACTGGTACCTTCTCACTACCTTCCTTATCCATTCTAGGAATCAATGCATAGCACATATGCTCATGCTTCATGCCTTCTAAAAAATTTCTTCCATCAACAAAACAAATTCTAGCACTATTGCATACCTTTTCTTCATCCTTCTTTAGGGGTTTCAACTTATGGCAGACTCCATCCTTCATTAAGGAATAAGTATTTGCATGGCCATCATGTACAACACGCCTATCGAACTGCCACGACCTCCCCAACAACATGTGACATGCATCCATGGGGATGATATCATAGAGTACCTCATCATGATAGCTTCCGATCTTGAACTTCACCAGGCATTGCTCATTGACCAAAACTTTGAGGTTTTTCTACAACCAAGCAATCTGATATGGGTGTGGATGCCTTTTCCTTTCCAGCTCCAACTCCGTAACCATCTCTTCTGACACCAAATTATCAGTGCTCCCACTATCAATAATGACTTCACAACATTTATCTTCACACTTGCACCTTGTGCGGAACAGATTCTTCCTCTATTTTGGCTCCTTCTCTTCAGTCACAAGGGCTCTTCTAACCACTAGGGCTTCCCCCCTTTCAGCATCATCTGACTACTCGGATTGAGCCTCCTCATCTACATAAGCAAGAACCCTTTCCATGACCTTTCAGCCTCTATCTATCCTCTTCCTTGTTAGCATTCATAGGCTCGATGTTCTTCTTAACTGATACCGGAAACAGTTCCTCTCGAAACTCCTTCCGGTTCCGGTTTCCAGATCTTCCATTATCCCTACCCCTTGATCACCACCTACGGATCACGGGGCGGTAGAGCGTCATTCTTTGACCTCGACCGTACCCACATCTTCATTTTTCCTTTCATCTTCATTTCGGCTTCCAAAAGATCTTCCACTACCCATTCTGCTTTGACCTCCTCAACCTTTTTGTTTGCTATCAAATCTTTTGTTTAGCTTCTCCTCAACTTTTAGAGAAAACTGGTATGCATCCTCAATGGTGGTCATTCTGACCAGGCTTAGCTCCTCTTGAATGCTTGATCGTAACCCATTAAGATAACATGCTACCTTCTCCTTGTTGGCCTCTACATGGCCTATTCTAATGATCATCTTGTGAAAATCTTCTGTGTATTATTTCAAAGATCTACTTCCTTGCTTCAATCCTTGCAATTTATTTAGCAGATCTAACTCGTAGTCTACTAGTATGAACTGCTTATCCAGTTTCTCCACCATGCAATCCCAACTACTAATCTTTCCTTTTCCTCTTTGATTTCTCTCCAACTAGACCTCTTTCCACTAAATATTGGCATGGCCCTTCAGCTTCGTTTTTGCAAACTTAACTCGATATGGGTCCTCTACTTCTTCATACTCAAAATATTTCTAGCTCGTTGATCCGGGCCGACAACTCTTCTGTTCGTACTTAATAATCAGACTTATATTCGGTCTTTTTCCGACCTCGAATGGCTCCTAATCGGGCCGTGATTTGATCTTTGATCAGCTTCTTCTTCCCTCTTCTACATCTGTATCATCCACCTCTTCTTCATCCTCACTTTCCTCTCTTTCCCCAGGTCTAACCCTTTCTCATTTGTTCCTACACACATCAATTCTGTCTCCTGAGGGCTCAAACCTCTACCACAAATGGGATCCTTCCACCTACATTTCTCGGGCCACCTTCCGGCACCACCATGCCTACTAGGTATCCACTCTTAGCGCATCTTGAATACTCGAACCCACAACCCCATGGTCCCGTGTGAATCGGCCTAACGCAAGTGGATCTCAGCCCACACGCCACAAGAAAACCCACTGTACCACCCGACGAGGGAGCAAACCCGGTGACACGTAAATACACCTACAAAAGAGAGAAATAATATTTACTAGAAATATGGAACTTACATGTAGAGGATCACAAATCCTCTGAGCTCTCGACATGCAAATTACAGACTTACAGAAAATTACCCAGATTTCCCTTTCGCAGCATACAAACTTCTTTCCCCAAAAAGTTACTCAAAAATTAGAAACTAGCCCATAAATAGACCCCTTTTGGTTTGGAACCAAAAACAACATTCGAGATAATATTTTGGTGATTTGGCGCCAAAATTTACAATTTAAAATTCAAAAACTAAGTCCTAATTCGAAAATTGGCAATTTTCCAAAAATCGGCCAACTTCCAGAAGCCATAACTTTTGATCCGGGACTCTGTTTTTCAAACCGTTTGCACTGCCGGAAAGGTCTCAGAGTGAAGAACATACTAAGAACTTTCTTTTCTAGTTATGATGATTTTTAAGCCTATACGGGACCGTTTAGTGCCTCAAACTAGACTCAGAAGGTTTTTCAGGGCAAAAAGCTGAAACTAGAACTTGAATAACTTTCAAACCATGGATGATCTTGACCTGATTCTTTTGCCAAAGTGCTTATTTTTCCATCAAGAACCTTCCCATAAATTTTTGTCTTCTCATGCCTTAAAATTGACACATGCTAAAAATAGCAGTTGAGCAGAAAAAGTAAAAAAACAATTCTAAAAGTTGGAAACACTTATTCGATGAAAAGGGTATCCAGAAATGCAAAAACATCTACAAAAAGCAAACAATAGGAACATAAATGGAAAGTATCTTTTTGGGTGATGCAAGATTGCCCTCACACCACTAGATGCTCCTGCATCATGATTGTTTTAGTTTCCTATACCACATTAGTATATTTAACTAGCTAAGGCTGCAACTAGACTCCATTAGTATGGATAGGAATGGCGACCCCCTTATTTTCCTTCCTGTGTGCATAATCATGGCATTACAGTATAAATTATAGATACATTTTAAAGTATATTTTTAAACCAAATCCGAGAAAACAAACACACAAACAAAGATCCTTTATAAAGTAGTCTTCTTGAAAATAAATTAATAACCCAATGAGTGGAAAGGGACTAAAAATAAATCTATCGTCTACTCGTACTTCTATTAAGCGAAACGAAAGTGCATTACTTAGTGGGGAGCACTGCCAGTGTTCCACCTTGTAGAATCTGCTAGTTGCAACTAAAAAGCATATTGATTCTCTTGAGGAAAGAGGGAAAACTACAAAATCATGGTGACTGACATTTCACCGTGGAAGACAACACTCTTTGATGAAATGAAACAAATTGTTCACTAGAAATGATCTGATAACAAGATAAAGTAAACAAACCCAAAGTTGCAACAACCAAACAAACAATCTATTATCAAGGAAGTTCAAAGGTAGCATTGAAATGTTGCTTCCTTCTAGCATTGAAATGTTACATCCTTCACTCCATTAAATTCTTGTTTAAATTCAATCAAATGTAGAGGACGTCTCCAGTCAAGATTCTTGCACAATAAATCCTTGAATTAGTTCGAAGGAGATCTGAGTACTAGCAAAATATGTCATTTAGGAGGTGATGGAATATCTTCTTACCAACAAAAGGATTGTGCAATGTTCGAGAGGATTTAACATTACACTGTAGTGTCATAATTGTTGAGTGAATGGTTGCAGCCTCCAGTCGCACTGTTCAATTTACCAATAAAATATTATCATTGTTACTATTAAATGCATTAAAGGAAGATAAACAATTCAGATAAAATATTATCATTGTTACTATTAAATGCATTAAAGGAAGATCAGAAATTCAGATGCCTCCCTCTATAGTCAATTATTATAGCTTGTGGAGTACAGTCCCACCCATTTTGTTTGATGTCATGGAAATTAGAGGTAGGTATGAAGAGTGTGATCCTATCCTTAGCTAGATTGGTCGTTAGAAAGCTTCCTAGTTAAACTAACCTGCTGGAAAATAATATTCAGAAACAAAAAAAAAAATCCAAAAGAAAAAATTCTATAACGGCCAAGATGGTAACACTAAGATTTAAGCCTACAATTCATAATATTATGCATTCCCATAAAATTAATATACTCCTTATTTACTTTCACTGCGAAATTTTAAAATCTAAAACCATCGTAAATTACAGTTAATGTTTAATATTCAGATTAAAAACCACTGTAGAATATAGTCAATGTTTATCATTTATATAAGTACTTGGAAATAGCACTATTCACAATATTAGTTCCTGCTAAGGGTATTATAGGCACCTGGTTCTTAACTCATTATTAATAATTATGTTTTTGACAAATGAGAGTTCTTTTTTTAATTTAACAAATATTTATGTATTGTTAATGTAACATGCAAAATATATAACAAAATATATTTCAGAAATAATTTTTTGGAAATATAATTGACTATAAAATTTGGACTGATCAGGGCGATTTTCCAACTCCATTATTAAGTTGTGATTATAATAGCGAAATATAGGGTATTTTTAGTAATCGTACCATAAACTTTTGTGTGTATAAAAAAGTGAAAATGCTCACGAACCTGAAGAGGAGCAAGGCGGTAAAAACGTAGTAACATGTCAGAGAGGGAATAAGTAATGGGACGTGTAATCAGGAATATCAGACAAAGTATCGCCCCCACACCACCATCGGGCCCTCTCCATTCCATATTCTTTGTTGTGAAGGAGATTCATCCTTAGGAAGAGGCTATCATGATGCTAGCCCCCGCTGGTAATGAAGATGCTCTGCATTCTGACCATAGTGTAGCTTCCATTACGAAAGGTCATATCTCCTGTTCACCCTCTCTAAATTTTATGTATTTTTCATTGGCTTACATCAACGTTCCATTTTCACTTGGGGGAAAACAAGATGGTAGTGCATGCTTCTCTTTGTGCTATACATTTATCAAATGGTATGCCAAGGGTTTGAAATGACATTAGGGCTTTGCTTTGCCGTTTCTATTATGCGTTTTCTACCATTTGAAATTCAATTCCATGAATTTTTAAATCTGTGTTGTTAATAGGTTTGTTTTTGGTTTTGGAAGTATTATGGTATTGTTGCGTTCTTTATTTTCTATGACAAGGCTTTTGCCAGCATATCGGGCCTTTCAGCTTGCTAATACCCCATCTTATGGCAAGTTCTTTGGTCTATCATATCAATTTTTGCCATTACCCTGACCCCTATCACATGGGGACAACACCCATATGAAATCCTATAAGTTTACGTCAATTGATGCTCCCTTTGGAAAGCTATGTATATCAATAGACTACCGTTCTCTTGTGGCTTCTGATTTCAATATTCCATCGGGACTAGGGCTACCAAAAGTTGTGGCAGATTATTATAGGGGTGGCTCAACCATTGATCCAGTGAAAATATCATTAGCTAATTTTTACAGTAAAAATATGATGTTGAATTTTGGTGGTTCTCTTCATTTAACTGAAAGTGTCTTGTGTGCCCCTCCTCTTGATAGCTACAGGAATGAAGATTCAAACTACTGCAAATGTGCAACTACAAGTCCTATGTTGGAAACTAATCCCAACCACTGCATTTACTCCTCCTCTGTATATTTTTTCCAGCAATCATTTCTCTTTTCTTGCTTATAGATTGCTTTTGATTTGTTCTAATGCGTACCCAACCAGCTTTATTTCTGCTTACCGGGTTATTAAATCAATACTTATTTGTAGGGAATTCAATTTTTGTTTTCCCTCCATTCTTGGTGCTTGGGTTCTTACGTAGCTTCTGGAAGAAGCTTTGTATTGTTTTTCGTATGGGTGAAGTAAAAGACAAGAAGATAGAACAGTAGTATGTAATTTTTTTTGTATGAAGTCTATGAATAGAAAATAAGGGAGTTGGTGTTTTATTTTCTGATGAACATATCAAGAGCTCAAGCTCTGTAAATCTGTTATATCTTTATGGTTTCTTGAATGAATGAACAACCAAGCAATAAAGCTTGACCTATTTTGGGTATTTATTTCTATTAAGACAGATTTCCAGATTCCCTTATTTATCTCCCAAACTCACCCCGAATTCAGTATCCAGTTCTAAAGTTTCGGAAGAAAACCACAGGTCATTTTAAGAAAAATCTTTAGGAGCAGGTTTTCTGCGAGCTTACGTATACATGAAGGAAAAATGAAGTAGGCGATTAAGTTTGAAAACCCATTATTCAATTCCGGTCGCATAATGGCGATGGCTGGGTGTTCACCATGAGGCGTACCGATTTTCCATGGTGATTTATCTTGATGGTGAAAAAAGCCTGAAGCTTTTCCGCAGTCTGGAACCATGCGCGGTCGCATTTGATCTCGTGCGAGAAGACTGCAGGCCGAGCGAGAAGCGATCTGGAAAACATCTCCAAGATGAAAACCATTTTCCCGGATTGCGTTCAAACGCTGTTGAGCGGATGGTGGCTTCAAACAAATGGCCTGAAGCAGGCGGAGCAGCGAGCCGCACCCAAATGGCGATGAGTGAAGGAGTTTCGAAACGGTAATGCGCGAGCGCAGCGATACCGAGGCGGATCAGTTCTTTCCGTTCAACCCGATGATCGGTGAACGGATGGATTCATGGAAGACACGCCGCTCGAAGATAGAGGGAATAAGCGAAAGACTTTGTTGAGCCCACGTTCTACTCAAAGTCCGACGGACTATAGAGGAAACAAAGGACCTCTCTCATTTTTCAGTTGATGAGCTCCATGGATCTCTTATTTCACATGAACATAGGTAGAGCAGGTCAACAAGTACATCTATGGAGCATGCATTCAATTCACAAGTTACAATCAACCACGATAGAGGTAGAGGAAGAACAAATTTCAGAGGTAGAGGAAGTTCTCATAGAGGTGGAAGAAGCAGCCCATCAAGCTCAAATGGAAGAGGTAGCAGATATAACCCAACTCAAAATCAGCTTCAAGGAAAAGGTATGATAAATCTCAAGTCCAATGTCACTATTGCAAAAAGTATGGACATTATTTGAGTGAATGTAGAAAGAAACAATATGACTCTAGACAGCAAAATGCAAATTTCACAAAAGAAAACCAAAATAAAAAACTAGAACAAAGCACTATGTTTTTGGCTTGCAATGTTGCACAAGCAAATGATAAAGATGTATGGTTTTTAGACTCGGGTTGTAGCAATCATATGATAACGAATTTGGAAATTTTTTCTAGTTTGGATGAGAGTGTAAAATCAAATGTAACATTGGGAAATGACAACAAAGTAGAAGTCAAAGGAAAAGGGAACATCAATATTCTAACCAAGAAGGGGGAGAAGAAATATATAACTGATGTTTATTTTGTTCCCGGTTTAAGACACAATTTAATGAGCATTGGACAGCTTGTTCAAAAAGGGTATAGAGTATTTTTCAAAAATGGAGAGTGCACAATTTTAGACAAACTTGCACAATTTTAGACAAACTTCCTAGCAATCAGCTCATTGCCAAGGTTCAAATGACCAATAATAGGATGTTTCCCCTAAGGATAAAATCAAATTTGAGTGTAAATTATGCTCAAGCACATCACTCAATGTCTCCACAAGTGTGTAAAGAGAAAACTATAGCAGTCACTCAAGTGATCTTTCAAGAAGAAATTAAAGATAAAAATTGGCTTTAGCATCTAAGATTTGGGCATTTAAACTTTGCAGCACTAAATTTTCTTCATAGGAAAAGCATGGTCAAGGGATTGCCTCTAATAGAGAAACCGAAAAAATTTTGTGAAGGGTGCATTTTAGGAAAGCAACATAGAGAATATTTTCCAATAGGTATGTCAATGAGAGATAAGGCACCTTTGGAGATCATTCATTCAGATTTGTGTGGGCCAATGCAAACACCTTCAATAGGTGGTAGTTTCTATTTTTTGACATTCATTGATGATTACTGAAGAAAAACATGGGTTTACTTTCTAAAGCATAACAGTGAGGTGTTTGAATATTTTTGTCAATTCAAAGCTCTTTTTGAAAAACAAAGTGGTCATTACATCAAAGCATTGAGAATGGATAGAGGTGGCGAATACATCTCAAATGATCTTCTAAGTTTTTGCAAGCGACATGGAATTCACAAGTAATTCACAACTAGATACACACCTCAAAAAAATGGGGTAGCTGAAAGGAAAAATAGGACAATCATGGAAATGGCTAGAAGCATGTTGAAAGCCAAACATTTGTCAAATGAATATTGGGCTGAAGCTATATCATGTGTAGCCTATATAATGAATAGATGTCCAACAAGAAGTGTCAAGAATATGATTCTAGAAGAAGCATGGAGTGGAAGAAAACACAATGTTGTTCATATGAGAGTGTTTGGATGTGTTGCATACGCACATGTACTAGATGAATTGAGGAGAAAACTAGATAACAAAGGAGAAAAATGTATATTTGTGGGATATAGTGATGAATCAAAGGCTTACAAGTTGTATAACCCAATCAGAAAAAATGCTATAATTAGTAGAGATGTGTAGTTTATAGAAGAGGAAGCATGGGATGGAAGTATAGAGAAAACAGTCAACATATTACCAAGCATACCACAAGAAGATAATGAAGTTTTTGTACCAGCTAATGCTCCATCAAATGTGACTCCTTCCACACCCATTCAAGTTCAACCATGTGGTCCACAAGTGATGCCATCATCAAATGTAAGAGCAGCAATAAGAGGACAAAAAGCACCATATACAACATGGATTTCAAGTGTAGGACTAGCAAGTCCACATTCAACAAGTTCAAGTGACATGTCAAACCCCACACTAGCAAGCTTAAGGAGATAGAAAATCAAAAGTTTAATAGACATTTATGAGCATAATGAAGGTGAAAATAATGCAGGTCAGCCCACTCTTTTTGCTTTATATTCACTTGTAGATTATCCAATTCATTTTGAAGAAGCAATTAAAGAAGAAAAATGGTTAAATGCAATGGATGAAGAAATTGATTCAATTGGAAAGAATCAAACATGGGAGTTAGTGAGCATTCCAAAAGGAAAATATGTCATAGGAGTTAAGTGGGTTTACAAAACCAAGTTGAGTGCAAATGGTGATGTGCAGAAACATAAGGAAAAACTAGTGGCAAAGGGATATTCACAACAGCCTGAAATTGATTACAATGAGATGTTTGCTCCTGTAGCTTGCCTAGACACCGTGAGAATGATACTTGCCATAGCACCTCAAAACAAGTGGCTTGTTTATCAAATGGATGTGAAATCAACATTTTTAAATGGTCATCTTGAAGAAGAAGTCTATGTGGAATAGCCACCTAGGTATGAGTTTTTAGGCCAAGAAGACAAAGTTTATAAGCTCAAGAAAACTCTATATGGTCTCAAGCAAGCCCCAAGAGCTTGGTATAGTAGAATAGATTCTTATCTTCTACAAAATGGTTTCAATAGGTACAACAGTGAACCTACCTTATACACAAAGATGAATGAAAAAGGTGAAATTTTGATTGTATGCTTATATGTTGATGATTTAATATTCACAGGTGACTTGTCCATTGATTTTTTCAAAGGAGCTATGAAAAAAGAATTTGAAATGACTGATTTGGGTCTCATGAAATACTTTTTAGGAATTGAGGTGAATCAATATCAAAATGGTATATTCATTTCTCAAGCAAAGTATGTTTAAGATATATTGAAAAGGTTTAATATGTTGAAATGAAAATCAACACCAACACCAACTGTCACAGGCTTGAAGCTGAGTAAAGATGACAAAGGATCCAATCTAGATCCAACTTTATATAAGAAACTTGTTGGTAGTCTCATGTACCTAACAACCATAAGGCCGGACATAATGTATGGTGTAAGTTTGATTTCAAAGTTCATGGAGTCTCCAAAAGACTCACATTGGAAAGCTGGGAAAAGAATTCTAAGATATGTAAATGGAACAAGAAGTTATGGCATTCAATATTCATGTTCAAACAAGTTTAAGCTAATAGGATACACAGATAGTGATTATGCTGGCATCATTGATGACAAAAAAAGCACATCTAGTTATGTTTTTCATTTTGGAACAGGGGTTGTATCATGGGCCTCAAAGAAACAACCCATTGTCACTCTTTCTTCAGCTGAAGTAGAATATGTAGCAACAACAGGGGCAACATGCCAAGCAATTTGGATGAGAAGAGTGTTGAAAGAGTTGAAGCATGAACAAGAAGATGCAACAAAAATACATTGTGACAACAAATCAGCCATAGCACTGTCTAAAAATCCAATAATTCACAAGAGAAGCAAACATATTGACACTAGGTACCATTTCATTAGAGAATTGATTAATAATGGAGAGATCTTTTTGGAATTTTGCAAGTCTCAAGATCAATTTGCTGATATCTTTACTAAACCATTGGAAAAAGAAGCATTTGAATACTTAAGAAATTGTTTGGGTGTCAATGCTAAAGACAGATGTGCCGAAACTTTCAAAACATTAAGTGAAGACAGATGCGCCGAAACTTTCAAAATAGTAAGTGAAGACAGATGCGCTGAAACTTTTCAGAACTGTAAGTGAAAGCAGATGCTCCAAATTTTTTGAGAAGAATGTCAGCTAGTTTTGATTAAAGGGGAGTGGTGGAAACTAATCCCAACTACTACATTTACTCCTCCTCCGTAGATTTTTGCCAGCAATCATTTATCTTTTCTTGCATATAGGATTGCTTTTGATTTCAATTTAATGCAAAATCTAAACCTACAGATTTTTGCTTGCTGGCTGTTAAATTAGCACTTATTTGTAATCAATGTTTTTTCTTTCCCTCCAATTTTGGCTGGGCCCTTATGTAGCTTCTGGAAGAAGCTTTGTATTGTTTTTTGTATGGGTGAAGTAAAAGACAAGAAGATAGAACAGTAGTATGCAAAAAAAAAATTGTATGAAGGCTACGAATAGAAAACAGGGGAGTTGGTGTTTTATTTTCAAATGAAAATATCAAGAGCTCAAGCTCTGTAAATCTATTATATCTTTATGATTTCTTGAATGAATGAACAAGCACAAGCTTTAATCTATTTTGGGTATTTTATTTCTGTTAAGATTGCATTTGCATTCCCCTATTTATCTCTTGTCTCTACCTCTAATTAAGCATCCTAGGCATTCATACATGCAAAGAGCTTTACAAACAATACCTATGTCTTGCAGTAGGTCATGTAGGTGCATGGTGTTCTCACAACAGGAAAAACTTCACTGTGATTTACTAGTAATTAGATCTTTGTTCCAGCTTTTTGTAATATTTTAGTGCAAGAATGATAAGCAAGACAGGAATATTCATAGATTCATAAGATAATTATATTACTTTAGTTTATCTGTGTTTGGCATCTTTCTTAGAATGTTGGGTTCCTTTTATAGTAATTGTCCTCTCTACCTTGTCAGTATTTCATTAGTTTACTTTTTACAAGAAGATGTTTAACTATTGGAATTTAAAAAGCTAATTAACGACTGCAAAATGTGTATTTGTGTGGACTTCATGAAACATCCTATTTTCTTCTCAAACAAAAATTGAAAAAAATTCTCGAAAAGAATAAATTCCTGTGTGCAAAGGCTATACAAATTGCATTTAAAATTGTTTGGAAATAATTATGATATGCACTTCCTAACATAAAAAATAGAACACAACTTTTAATCATTGAAACTTCAAAATTAGTTGGTTAATGTCAATCCAATTAATAACTAAAACTTATTCCTTACTAGTTTTAGACTTTTAGTGAAACCAAAGTTAGTAGAACTCTTATAAAATACAAATTTGAGGTTCCTTAGAGGGTCATCAATATGAGATATTTCTCACTTTGGTTTAAAATGGGAAACATATACTAGCTTCTTGAAACAAGTTTATGTGCAACAAGAACTTGATATGCTGTAAATAGGAAATATAGGCAATGATGGTAGTCACAAACCGTTCAAGCCTCAAGGTAATATGTCCAGTGGCTTTAATGCCATGCATTATTATGTTTGTGAATTTCACCTTTTCTTACCACATAGACATTCAACTCATGGCCAGGAGTAAGTGTTCATTGGAAGCATGAGCATTGTGTCAAACTAGTGATGTTCAATAGTTAGATTGCTTGCAGATCTAATTTCTTAAATTTCAGAGTAGCTATGTGTCTGGAGCACAAATAGATGGGAGAAACGAAAATAAAAATTTATACAAGTACAGCCAGGAAGATTATCACCACCTATTGGGGATACAAAACTATAGTTTCATAATGATCAAGTTCACTTGTTGGTTGTTCACGAGAGCCAGCTTGCTATATATGATGCTTCTAAGTTAGCCCGTTTGCATTATGTAAGACCTTGTCAGCAGTTGGGAATTCAAATTTAGCAAGTGATTATGATGTTAGCTACCTTCTGTATATGAATATATGACTGATATCATATTTTATTGCACTGCAGTGGATACCTCATGACTCTCTATCTGCTCCCATTTCAAGTGCAATATATTCATGTGATAGCCTCCTAGTATTTGCAAGCTTCTGTGATGGTGCAGTATAAGTTTTTGATCAAAGAGCTTGAGGCCACACTGTTGTATTGCACCTTCTGTATATTTACCTTTAGGCATGAATAGGTAAGATGCCTCAAGGAGGCAAAATTAAGTGATGTAGGGATAAATGGATCAAGCATTTTATGATTTAATATATTCTTGACTATTTGTGCAGTGTCTATCCTCTAGTAATTGCATCGCATCCATCTAAACCAAAGCAATTTTCTCTTGGAATGACTGATGGAGAAGTTCAAGTTGTTGAACCTTCAGAATCAGAAGGGAAGTGGGGTGTGGGACCTCCTCCAGATAATGGTACTATTGGATCAAATCCTACAATAAGCAATCAAGGTTCAAAACCAGCTCCAAAGTAGTTCATTGTATTAGAACACACAATACATGGTGCCTTGCTCTACTTTTTTATGTTTACCACTTGCCTATTTGTGACTCCACTATTGATATTGACAGTCTCTTGGCATCACCGTGCCTATGGTGTAGTTCCATTTTTTGGAGGAAGTTTCTGTCAAAATTGTAATTTTGCAAGTTGTTAAGCAGATGAGATAGAGCCAAACCAACTGTAAATCTCATGTAAATGTTATGTAAATGAGTTGTTAGGTAGATTGGCTAATCATATTAATTTGAGGTTGTGTAAAAATTGAAAGTCTCTGATAGGAGAGTAACTATGCATGTTCTGTTCTGAGGGTTTAAGCATATTCATTTACATAAATCAATTTTCT
>VDFB02183215.1:0-25159 GCA_007258455.2 Sequoia sempervirens | reverse complement strand
TCTCTCAGCCCTATCATTCCTGTCAGCCATGATTTCTGGCTGCCTGCTCAAACTGCGTTGCCTTTCAATCAAGGCACGTCTGCAAGTATAGTACCTGTATGTATCAAATTCCTCTGGCTGCATGTGATGGCTAAACCCTCAGGATGGCAGGATTTAGCTCTGATACCACTGTAGAAACCCTGGTTTCCCCCTGATACTGATTCTGACTGTGTTTTTAGGTTTTTCTGACGTTTTTGGTTTTTTTGCAAATTTTGAGTTTTTGATGCAATAAATGAAAGGTACGGCTTTGCTAGAAATTAATATTAAATTCAATAAAAATGCTAGATCTTCAATATGCTTAGGAAATACAATAGAGAATGAAGGCGTTTCCTTATTTATTCAAATGATCTCAATACACAATGATCTGCTAACATGCAACAATAAAATAATGATTTTTATTTGTAAAAACCTGGTAAACCAGCAAGCTGAGAAGGTACAGATTTGTACGGCTGAGCCAATAAATGCTCTTCTCCCTCTGAATGATAATCTCTGATGATGCCCAAGAAGAATGCGCCTATACTGGAGAAGATATGAAGCCAAGAAGAGAGGCGTTTCTCCTTCCAAGCAAAAGACGGCTCCAGACAAGATGGTACGGCCTGGTACAGGTACGGCCAGGTACACAGCCTTTATGATTTGTACGGCCTCCTCAAATTAATGTCTAGGTCTCTGAATATGATGCGCCCAGGTTAATAGATGCTTTCTGAATGATAAAATATACTAAAGCTCTGTGAATGAATTAACTCTGAAGATCAATGATTTCCTCTGTGTGAGAAAACCTCTGCTGGCAATAGATCAAGTGATATTTCACACTCTCTGAATTGCTTTCCGCTGGAGATGGCTCGTTCTCCAAGGAATTCGAGTTCAAACCCTAAGGCTCTGTGCTCAGATCAATTTGATCAGTTTCTCAAAATCCAATAATCACCTAATGCTCCAAACCCAAGGCAAATCCACTATTATGCTGAAAAGTGCGATTTCCTTAAGAATAGGGTTTTAATAAAATATTCATATTTTAATCTTTCAATTTCTCCATAGTTTCAGCTGAATATTTTAATATAAATCAAATGTCAATTTTGGCCCCCTTCAATGATGGCGCACCCCTCAATGAGAAATCACTTAAGTTATAAATTAATATTATAACTTTATATTATAATCATTAAATAATTAATATTTAATTAATGCAATTAAATATTAATATCTTCCTCGATACTCATCCGATGATTGATCCGTCTGATGCTGACGACTTTTGAAGTGATTCCGAATACTGCCACAGCCATACTGCTAAAAATAGCAGGGGTCCCACACTGCCTGCCAGGAACTGCTAAAAATAGCAATTCTGCAAAAAGTCTCTGATTGAGCCAAAACGAAAGACTACTGATCAATCTCTGCTAACTGAAACTGAGCCAAGCTCCGAAGTGACCCTCTATCCAGTCTATCAGCCTACGAGGGTCGTGTGATAGGCCAATCCTGTACTCCGAGAGATGTCACTGAGAAGGGGACATGACATATAATTAGGCTTATCAAAGCCATACTTGAAAGCACCCTTATTAGGTCCTTGGGTCACTTATTTAGAATAAAATTTGTAGTAGAGGAATAGATAAATTTTCTAAAGTTCTTGTGGCAACAAAGACCAAGTATATATTGGTTAAGGCAACTACAAAACTGTAACGTTCCCCTATTAGCCTGACTGTTATAATTATTGCTGCTGGATTAAATTCTGTTTCTATTTCTTTAGTTGACGGGTCAGTAACCAACATTCAATGGGAAAATTAACAAATCACAATCACCAAACCAAGTCTCAGAATATATATATATATATATGGATTAGTGATGCCATAACATATTGCAAGTTTGATTCAATCATAAAATAGGCAGTTCCGAGCACAACCTTAATGGTTTGTAGTGTCAAATTTACATTTACCAGCAACTTGTCCTTAGATCATAACTAAACCTACACACATGAAGACTGATTTTTACATAGAAAGGAGCGCTCAGATATGAATATGGACAACTGTAGATGAGTATAAATGCCACTGCAATACCCAGATCTGTAATGAATGGATACAGGGTCGAGTGCGTATGTTCTAATTTAGGGCAGAAAACACTCTCACACACACACACACACACACACATATATATATATGCACAAAAATAGTTAGACTATGTTCTGATTTGGGGCAGCAAACACAAATACATGTACAACAGCTGTTAGACTCTCCTTCCTCTGCCCACAGAATGCCCTAAGTGACAAGTTTTCCCAAAGATGGAAGGTCTGAGTTATGACGCTTAAGCCAACCAGCTGCTTCTGTGCTTGAAGTTTAAGATTTTTCTTGGACTGTATAAAAATGCAGCTAGGTATAGGTGTATGGGCACATGGCAAGTTCGAATTCCAGACAGAAGAGGTAAGAGTGACAATAATTTTGAAACATCTTATTTTAAGCTTATGGTGGCTTGCAATAGTAGATAGCCAGTATTAATAATCTCTTTCTAGCAGGTATACAAAGTTGTTGTGTGTCATCTATGCAGTTAACTGAACCTGCCAAAGGAGTGAACACAAAGACTTGTTGCGGATGTTCTTTCAAAACCATTCTCTCTATTGCGTCAATTATGGTCTTTTGGGAAATCTTCATCCAATAAGCAATATTTTGGGCCTCAAGCCATGCAAAGATCATGTGAAATTCTCAACTTTCTATCATCTGGTAGATATGCTTCCTTTTGTAATTTGACAGTTCAATATTGTTAGATATTTCTTACCCATGTAGATCTTCCCCTGAATTAGTTATAGAAATATTACGCTAAGTCTATTTGGATAAATGATCATTTGCAGTTCAGTGTATTTTGTTAAGTAATTATATTAGACTAAAACAGTGTTGTACCCCAAAATTAAAAATTTTGTTTTCTTAGACATTTTGAAGAAATGAGTAAAAGTCTTGTTAAATCAGTCAAAAAGGTCAAAATGAGGGGTTAAAACGCAAAATTTTCAAAATCTGACGATCTGGGTCTGCTAAGAGCAGCTTAATCAACAAAACCCAGATCTCAGTTTTTCATCCCTAAATTTTAGGAAAACTGCTATTTTTAGAAATTTTCTGAAATTAGTAACGTTTTCTGAGTTTTTCTGGGTTTCTTTAGAAATGGATACTGGCAAAACTTTCTAAAAATAGAAAGTTGGTCTGACAGGTTCCGAACTGATTTTGATTGGCTAAAAATACGTCTATCAGGCTAGTGCAATCAGAATCTAAAAAAGATCAGTTTTGCCCTACTGGGTCTATTCTGCTTTTTCAGAAGCATACCAGGAACTCTGAGGTCATTAATGGAGGTCAGTCGGCTGCCAGGCGACAGTTTCAGCATTCAAACTTTCAGCAGAAGGCAAGATGGTGGACGAGCTCGAAGAACGAGAGAAGTTGAAAAATGATGAAAATTTTCTAACACTGCCAGACTTGGCGCCCCAGTGAAGAAAGGGCACCATCTTTTTAGGGCATCAGATGTCAAAATTAGGGTTTAAGCTCCCAGTCAAACTTATTCAGTTCTCTGCCATCCGCGATGAATTCAACGGTGCAGTTATCAGATTACTCAGTCATCCGGAATTCAACACCAAACAGGGGTATCCAAGCTCGTCAGAACGAGAGGAAATGAAAAATATCAAAATTTGACTAAGTGTTGGCAAAGTGGGTGTCCCTGGTGAAGAAGGGCGCCCAAGTTTTCAAGGTCTCTATCAGATGAATTTGCAGGCGAGTGTCTAATGTAATCTCTTCGCAGTTGGTCCAGCTTTCCAATGAGATATCCAGCATGTTGATCGGAGGTCTCAGTCATTCGAAATCCAAGCGCCGAACAGGGGGTCTGGCGAGAGCTAAGAACAAAGATTCAGAAGCAAACACAAAAAAAAGGTTAAAAAATAATCTAACTCTGGTGAACATGGGCGCCCCCAGCCAAGATGGGCGCCCAAACTTTTGAAGGCCTTAAATTCATTGTTTGACGAAGTTCATCCCAGAGGACCCCACATATCTCGTCAGCTTCGTGATGAACATAACAGGCAGTCGATCCGATGCCCGGAGCTCTAGATTCAAAGAGATCATCTGTAGAAGAGAAGCTAATGAAGAAATTTGAAGGTCATGAAAATGGCTAACTCTGAACAAAATGGGCGCCCCTGGAAGGAAAAGGCACCTATGATTTCGGAGGTCAAGATGAAGTCTTTCGTCAGAGGTCCCTCCAGAACATCCTTCTTAGAATCAGTCAAGCTCCGCCGTGAAACCTTCAGCTTGCCTGTCGGATCAATCTGCCAACGGGAAATCAGAGGCGAAGTAGCATGTCAAAATGGTGAAAAGTTGAAAATATCAAAAAAATAAACTAACACTGGAGGAAGTGGGCGCCCCAGGTGAAGAAGGGTGCCCAAATTTTCATGCCTTAGAGAAATTTTTGAGATTTTCAAAAAGTTTCAAAATTACCAAGTGAAGGATGGCGTCCAAGTTCAATGAAGCTGAGTTTTAGGGTTTTGGAAATAAAAGCAAAGAAAGCAAAACCTAATCCAAAGCCCTAAAGTCTATTTAACATCATTCTTTCATGTATTTAGCATCCAGAGGAGAAAGTTGGAGCAACAAGTTTGAAGAATTTTTGTGATTCAAGAATCCATAGTTGCTGGTTTTACATCAGATTTTTCAAATCAGCAAGCATAAACCCTTGCTTTTTCAAGCTTTGTCATCCAGAAGATCGAATTTTTCAAGGAGAAGGCCAAGGCATTCCATTTTTCAGTCATCTGGGTCTTTTTGTCTCAATCTTCTGAAGAATTTTTCAAGAACTTCATCAAGTTGCAGCAAGTGCTTTTATTTTGCATGTCAGTGAAAACCTTAGTGCATTCAAATTTCAACCATCTGGGTCTTTTCCAATCAGCCTTCTCAAGAAAACCCATATCACAACTTTTTTCAAGAAATTTCAAACCTAGGTTGGCCGCCGACCAAAGGGTTTTGCAAATCTAATCAACTGGGTCCATTTCTAATCTTGTTCAACAAAACCAGTGTGCCGCTTTTTTCGGGAAAAATTGAAGAAATTAGGGTTTGCTGCTTTTTCAGGCAAAATTCAAAATTTTCCAAAACGGACGATCTGGTTGTCTTGCAACGAATTTCTGAGCAAAACCCATATCTCAGAAATTTTTTCAAAAAATTTGTCTGTTGGAGCAGAAAAAAACAGCATTCTAAAAATAGAAGTTGCTCAGAACTTGTTAGAATCAAGGCGAGTTTACAGTCATTCTTCGAATTTTCTGAAATGGAATACACTCCCAATGTTTTCAAGACTGAATCAGCTCTCTATCACGATTACATCAAAACAGCTGAGACAGACTTGCATCATGTTAAGCCGGTGTTCGATCTACATGCTTTGGAGAACGCAGGCAACACTTCAATCAGGAACCTGGGACATTCTGAACTCCTCGCAAAAGCGTCAATTCCTATATCAGTTCATAGTCTTGAGTTCGTAATCGCTTGCATTAAGCATTACAACCTAGCTACCGGGGAGATCCAGTCAGCAGATGGCAGATTGATTTGTAGTCTAAAGCCTGATATGATCGAGAAGTGTTTTTCCATTCCCCTGTGGCCTGAAAGCGTTACTCTCTCAAAGGGTGAATGTGAAAGGATATGGAATATGCACAAAGACAAATATAGTAAGAAGATTGCACAGAGGTGGATGAAGGAGAAACACAAAACATTTCCTAAGATGGTTCTTACATCGGGCTTGAGGAAGTGCAAGATCAGTTTCAGAGTGTTGTTCACAGTTGTAGTCTAGTTGGCGGAAGGATAGGTCATATTTCGGTGATGTCAGCAAAGTTCGAGAAAGCGGTCAATGAGGTTGAAGATTTCCTGAGATCTATCGCAGATGCTGAAGATATTCTAGAAAAGTGGTGTTTTGCTATTGAGGGCATAGATGCACCGAACCGGGACACAGTTTCTAATTTCCTAGCGGATGTGATCGAGCTTTAAAGTAGCTTTCTTCTAGAAGCTTTCTTTCCCGCTTTCTTTCTATTCTTGGAATGATCCTTATCCATTCTTTTAGAAGAGAAAGAAGATAAGATGTAATAGTTGGCGTTTCCCGCTTTTTCTGCTTTCTAGGTTTTTAATGTTATCTTCTTTCTAGATTTAGTAATAAAGCTTGCTTGCTGAGCAAGCCCTAGATTGTGAAAGCAAGGAGATTTTAGGGTTCCCTACTCCTCTGCTTCTCTATAAATAAGAGCCTTTGCTCATTTAGTTTCTTTAACGTGCTAGTGAGAAAAAATGTTTATTAGTTTTCTATTTGTTACTCAATATTGTTCAATTGTGTTGTGATAAGCAAATTGTTGAGCCTTTAGCCAACAAGGAGTTAGTGTGATTGCTGTTTCTAGGTGTAAGAGCAAGATTGCAAGCCTCTTTAGCTGCAATTTCTTGTTCCAGGCATGTTAGAAGTGAGTTATGTTCCAGAGATTTGAGTAATAAAATCATGAGCCTCCTTTGCCTTGGTCCAAAATCTCAGATTTCTGTTATTTATGTTCTGCTTTTATGATCTTGATTTCAACTTACAGTGAAGTGTGTAGGTGTTTGTTGAGAGAGAGGTTATTAAAGTATTTTGTCAGAAAATCTACCTTTGTTCATTTCTAGTTTCTCTTGCTCTGCTATTACTTGAGAAGTTAGAAACATCTTTAGTTTAAGTTAGTCGTAGTTGAAGGTCTTAAAACAGAAAATCTTAGCTGCGGCGTTTGTGTTTAATAAACCTTGTGCTCTAAGCTGATCAAAAAGATAGGCAACTTAGTTCTAGTTTACTTTCTTTCAAACACCATCAGCAAGAGGGAGCTTCCCCTCCTAATTTGAAGAGCAGTTTATCTATGCATAGCTGTCCGTTTCAAATACGCATACCAGAGGTGCGAATGTAAACGCCAACAAATAGTATAAAGATTTACTACTATGTTCTTATTTGATGCTAATGATCTTTTGTAAGGACTAAGGATAGGTAGCATCATAGCTAACATTTTCAATGTCTTAAAGACTTACAGTGAATTTTTGTGTGTTGTCCATAGAGTAAGATGAACATAAAGGGGGAGTAATCATTGCAGGTATGTTCTTCCTGGTGGCCCCCAATTTTGTGAAATCAAAAGCACGGGTATGTTTTAACATGGGTTCATTCGAAGACATAGCAAATTATTGGTCTATTGGGCAATCTTCATTTGGCATCAACAAATTTTTGGGCCTCAAAGCATTTCGAGATCTTCTCAAATTCTTTTCTATCCTCAGCTAATTTCATTGCTTTTCTGATTTGTATTATTATAATATTGAATACTATTAGTTTTTTAATACCCACTTTGAGATATTCAACTAAAAGATAATTTAAAGATGGGTTGTACTAACTCTGTTTGTGTATATGGTTATATGGCTTTATTTACTTTTAATTTAGATTTGCAAGAGATTGGTTGATTATTATTTATACGTCTGTATATATCCTAGTTCAATCCTCTATGCTTAAATTCTTACTGGTTGTAACTAGATTTTGATATACAATAAATAGTTTTGAGTGTGTATGTTGAAATTCTTGCTTCCTCTATTTGATACTTATTTTTTTTCTGGTTGCATATGTTCTATAGTTTTTATTTCATACCACCTTCGAGATGCACACAAGGTGAATTGTGAACTCCTAGGTATTGTAATCTAGTAATGAGTGGCCATCATCCAATAGTATATTGACAAAAATCAACCTTTGGTGGTTTGGGGCAAAAGCTCTACTTATTGTGGACCTTGGCCTTAACATTTGCAATATTGCTAGAATTTTCAACTTCTAGGGTAATACTTTTGCCGGTGGGGACTTTGACAAAGATCTGCAAATCTCCCCTTAGATAGAGCACAAGGTGGAGTGTGGAATCTTTATGAATTTTGTATTTGGATAAAGAATGGATGTCTTGAAGTTGTTTTCCGACAAAGATGATCCAATGCTTGTGTGGGGATGTCCTACACTTGCAATTGTTATATAACAAAGTCACGAAAACTACACCATATGCAACAAAAACACATAAACTGAAATAGAGGAAGGAAGAATTTTGACACACACTCAAAATCATCTATTGTATATCAAAATCCTAGTTATGACCATAGAGTGTTTACGCATGTAGCTTAGAGAAGGAGAAACTACAACTGATTCTTCTATAAATTCGCCTTGGCATCTCTCCTACAGATTCTAAATTAGATAATAAATTGTATTCCACCCCCAAACAGGGCAGTTATCACTAGCTCCACTTTTAGGAAAGCAAGCTCTGTCTCTTTTTCTATCCAACTCTTCTTGGAAGGGTTATGTTTTTCATATGTGTCAAGGTACTAAGAAAAAAAGAAAGAAACAACATGTTAAGGGATTTCGTAACTAGGCATGTTTTCTTCTAATTTTGAAATTTCCTTATTTTGAAACAAAGAAACAAACAACATGTTAAGAATCTCTTTATTTGTTTTTTCATTTTACTTCTAATGATTGTTCTTGAATATCAATGAGGGGTTGTTTGAGGCTTCTAGGAAAGAGATGAGGAATTGGATATTCTCAAGGCTCTTTGTTGATTTAGTTTTTCCCTTTAAAACCCATGGTAATTGTGTGTTTATTCTAGATGGAAGTGGGTAGATTGAATTATTGTCTTTCCGAAGGAAATATTTTCTACAGATTTAGGAAAGTATAATATATTTTTCTTGTTTATAGCTCTAACATGTCTTTAATAACTTAAAATTATAATGCGAAATGAAATTGCTTATTTAAAATGCGCACTATCTTGGAAATGCTCACTTACAAATGGTCTGTTTGCCTCTGAGGAGGTACAAGGAGTGCTTGGATCTGAATATGGATTACTGTAGATGACTATAAATTCCAGTGCAATGCCCAGATCTGAAATGAATGGCTACAGGGTTCAGCGCCTATGTTCTGATTTAGGGCAGCAAACACATATATATATGCACAACAGCAGTTAGACTATGTTTTGATTTGGTGCAGCGAGTACAAATATATTTACAACAGCTGTTAGACTCTTCGTCCTCTGCCTATGAAATGCCTTAAGTGACGAGTTTGCCCAAAGATGGAAGGTCTGAGTTATGACTCTTATGCCAACCTGCTGTTTCTGTGCTTGAAGTTGGAGATGTTCCTTAGATTGTATAAAAATGCAGTTACGCACAGGTCTATGGGTACTTTGGGAGTTTGAACTCCAGACTGAAGAGGTAAGAGTAACCATAATTTTTAAACATCTTATTTTATACTTATGGCAGCTTGTAAGAGTAGATAGCCAGTATTAATAATCTCTTTTTAGCAAATACGCACAGTTATTGGGTGTCATCTATAAAGTTAACTAAACTTGCCGATGGAGTGAGCACAAGGATTTGTTGCGGATATTCTTTCAAAAACATTCTCTCTGTTGAGTCAATTATGGTCTTTTGGGCAATCTTCATCCAATGAGCAAATTTTTGGGCCTTAGCCATGCAAAGATCATGTCAAATTCTCCTCTCTCTATCATCTGGTAGTTATGCTTCCTTTTGTCATTTGACAATTTAATGTTTTTAGATATTTCTTACCCATATAGATCTTCACCTGAATTAGTTTTAGAAACATTATGCTAAGTTATTTTGCATAAATGATCATTTGCAGTTCAGAGTATTTTGTTAAGTAATTATATTAGACTGCAATAGTATAAACAGTATGAAGATTTACTGGTTTGTTCTTATTTGTTGCTAATGATCTTTTGTAAGGACTAAGGATAGATAGTATCATAGCTAAGATTATATATGCCTTAAAGACTTACAGTGAATTTTTGTGTTTTGTCTGTAGAGTAAATTAAACATTAAGGAGGAGTAATCATTGCAGGTATGTTCTTCCTGGCGGCTCCCAATGTTGTGAAATTGTTGTACCCAAAACCAAAATTTTTGCTTCACTAAGGCATTTTGCTTAATTGAGTCTTAATCTTGTTAAAGTGATGTCAGAAGGTCGTTTTTGGGGTTTTTAAATATGGAGTTGGTGTCATGTAAGTCTGTTACTCAGGAAATTCAAGAGAAGTGAAAATCTGAAGGAAAATCATCAAAATTTTCTATCTCTGGAGAGGGGAGCACATTCTCAAATGGGCGCCCTATCTTTTAGGGACTCAGATCCTGTTTTTAGGGTTTGTCCCTTCCAGCAGACATTTGTCCGGCATCACATCAGCTTCGCAATGAGCTATCAAGTTTGTCAAACGGACCTGTTTTGCTCGAGTTACGGAGGATACAACGTAAAACGAGAGGGAAGCGAGAATTGGCTAACACTAGAGAAAAGCGCAACTTTTGAAAAAGGCGCCCATCTTTTTGAGGTGTCAGATGAAGGTTTTTGACTAAATGCCATCCAAGATGTTTATCTCACATTTGTTCGAGCTTCGCGACGCATCTGACAGTGGGTGAATCTGAGTTGCAGAAGTGCCTGAATCAGAGGTCAAACGTGGGGTCAAATCTTAGTCAAAATATCAAGGAATGAGCAAAAGAGCAACTTTTCAAAAAGGCGCCTGAGCTTTTCAAGCCTTTAATGCCTTCTTTTTGATGATATCAGATATTCAATTTGTCTGTGTTACGTTTAGCTTTCTGTTGCCTGTTTCCGTCAGATTAGAAGATGACTTAGCAGCTTGCAGTTGGAGTTTTAATGTTATTTTGGTCAGTTCCAGAAATGGCTACGTCTGGTGGAAAAAGAGCAACTTTTGAAAAAGGCGCCCTTGATTTTCACCCTTCAGATGATGTTTTCTGGAGAAATGTGCCTTTGCAGCTGTCTTGTAGAATGAGGTCAGCTCCGCAGTGAACCTGTGTTTCAGTCCTGAAAATTGGTAAATTAGAAGTTATGAGGAATTTATTTTTCCCTTCGTTCGAAATGAACATGTGAAAATATGGCTAAGTCTGAGAAAAAGCGCAGCTTTTGAAAAAGGCGCTTGGTTTTTTGAGCCTTCAGATGTTAGTTTTATGATGTTCAGTCTCAAGGTATCTTTTGATCAGTTTTCGTCCTGCTCTGCAATGCACCTGTCAGCCAGCCAATCGGTGGAGTCAGTCAGCCAGTGTCAAAGGATGAACAGAGGTCTCGAAAGAGGTTTTAGTCTAAATTTTCATAAAATTGGCTAAGTCTGGAATTCGCCTTAAGAGGTCAAAGTTGATTTTTCGAAAGAGATTAACTGGTGCACCTTAACTTGAGTTCTGACTACAGTTAGATTGAACAATTTTTGGGTTGTCATCTCCAGTTCATGTATTGGTATGTTGAGTGATCTTTCAGTTCGCATGTCAAGTTAACTAGTTTGCATGTTGAGTTAACAACTTTGCATGTTGAGTTAACAATTTTGCATGTTCACTTAACTGAAGATTATGCTTGAAAATCAACTTGAGTTTACATGCATGGCGAATTTTGGTTGAAATTGTGAAGACTTTGTGAAGTTGGCGAATTCATCTTTGTCAACTGGAGTTCTGAAAAGGGACGCCATATTAAGATTAAAGCATGAAGCATGATTTTGTGAAGTATGGCGAATTTATCTTTGTCAACTAGAGTTTCCAAAAGGGACGCCATATTTAGAGTTTTTAATAGATTTAAAGCATGAGGTTGAAGTTGGCGCTTCACTTTTTGAATGTCAACTGAAGTCTTAAAAGGGACGCTTTAATTCTTATTTATGAATTTAGTGAATTTTGAAGATGGTGAATTCAACAAAGAATGTCAACTGAAGTGAAATTCGCATGATGCTTTAAATAAATTTGCAACTGAAGATTGAAAGGGAAACCCTAAAGCATGATGCTTTATTTAGTTTATTTTAGTTTCAGTTAACTAAATTGGGGTCCAATCACAAGCCAAGCGCCATTTTTCAAGGTTTATCTCTTTGTGCGAATTTCAAAGATGAAAGACTATTTATTCAAGCATTGGCATCCATTATTTCTTCATTTTAAGCTTCGAAGTTTATATTCTTCTTGAGTGAGCAGCAAGTTAAAGGTGCTACAGGTGTCAGAATTCAGCGTTCTTCATAGCAACGGATTCAGATTGTTCGGAGGAAGAAGATTCAAGACTTTATTTTCACTTTGCATGCAGGTTTCATCAAGTTCCAAAAAAGAGATTGGCGAATTCTTCAGAAGCAGAACAAGCAAAACTTTCTATCTTCTGTCTTGTTTCTTCTATTTCTCATCTTAGGTACTTTCTTCGCATGTCAAAGAAAACGACAAAATATTCAGAATCTGACCATCTAGGTTCGCATACTTCAGTATTTGCAGCAAAACCCATGTCTTAGATTTTTTTCAAGAAAATTGCCCCGTAGTCTTCATTCTGAAGCTCTGTGCATTTTTCTGAGAATTTCTTTCCATGTGGGCTTGAAACACATTTTTTCGAGAATCAAGCTATCTGGGTTGGCTTAGAATTCCATTGTGCACAAAACCCATGTTCCAGATTTTCTCAAGAAAAATTACCTTGAAAAGCTCTAAAACCCCTATAGTTCTCGATTGAAGAATCTTTGCATGTCAAGCTAAACGACATTTTTTCACAATTTTGATGTTGTGGGTTGTCTTAGAATCATTTTCTGGACAAAACCAAGGTCTCATAAATTTTGGTGAAAATCATCCTCCGACAGGCTATTTTTAGCCTCACCAGGAGCCATTTTAGCTTTCCAGAGAAAGTTGTCAGAACATAGCCGTGTTCATAGTCAACGGGCGAGTTTTTCAGAATGCAGTTCAACTAGACTTAATTCAAGACCAAATTAGTCTTAATTCATGATTGCATTAGAAGCGTCAAGTTGCAGAAGAAACAGAGGTCACCACTCCATTTACGGAGCCGCCAAAGTCACTCAAATCCCATACCATTATCTTTGTGAAGATGGTACCTACGTTGATCTCAAGGCTGTGCAAACTAAGTTCCAGAAAGCATGCTCGTGATATCTTGATGGAGATTCTAGATCACATTTCAATAATTTCAGCTAATTTCAAGAAAGCGGCTGAAGATGTCAGAGAATGCATGCAGGAGAGTGACAAAGAACTGAAGAAGCAGATTATTATTTTTGGACAGCGTCAAAGTGCCAGAATACAGAGTAATTGATGAGTTCTTGGTCGAAGTGTTAGACTGAGATGACATGGAGTGATTTGCCAGTTGGAACCTGCAGTTTGTTGGGTGAAAATTATGTAATCAGCTTTTCGATAGATTACACAACTTGGACTTCAGCCACAGCTATGTGAGATGTGAATCTCTCCTCTCGGAAAGGGGAGGCGCCCTTCTTACTGCTAACAGAAGTGATAGTAAACCAAACAAATAATTACAAAATGTACAAAGACTCACGGAGTGGGGGGGTGTGTTACATTCATCCTTCTCTCTTTTTTCAGAGAAGATGTTTACAATGCTTCACCGTTGGAAGTTCAGAATTCTTAATAACCTAAAACTAACAACTAGCAGTAATACCAATAGCTCTATCTCGTCAAAGCGAAGCGTAGAGATACCAGAAATGATTAATAACAAACAAAATAAAGTAAAAAGGGAAAGCTCACGAAGGCACAAAGTCGTTCCGTAGCTTTATCAATGTTGGATCTATGAGACGACTGTTTGCTACGTTAGAAGCACAAAGTCTTCTTAGACGCAACAACCCTTCAACAGCATGAACGATTAAAAGCACAAAGTCTTGTAGATCATCCAATGTATGTCAAATAGCACGAACGATTACAAGCACAAAGTCTTGTAGATCGACAAGAGTATCAAGAGTATGAATAATTACAAGCACAAAGTCTTGTAGATCACTCAACCAGAACATGCAAGAGCATGAATGATTACAAGCACAAAGTCTTGTAGATCATTCAACCAATGATAAAATAAATAACAATGCAATCTAAATAATAGATGTAACAAAAGTTTACATAAACTACTTAGAGTCTTTCATTCTTCGAACTAATCACTACCAAATAAGATTAACTCACAAAAGTATCGAATCCAACGCAAAGTTTGGCTTGCAATCCTTTTCTTTATTAATCGAATCTCATTCACAAAGCATGAACGCAAAGTTTCACAAATTTGCTTACAAAAGGGCAGCACTTCGTTGCAAAAGGCTAAAAGATGATTTACAATGAAAATCCCTCACATTATATAGAAAGAGGGATGAGCAAAATTAGGAAAGAGATTGAGAAAATCAGGGAAAGTTAGGTGAGCGATTTTAGGAGATCTCACCTAACTTTGACCAAAGTCAAAGTGTAATTTGTTTTCAAAATATTACATCTTTGGACTTGGTGTAATTACAATTTACAAAATGACATTCGAAAATGTCGAGAAATATTTACAAGATGCATAATGGGATGCACCGGAAATGTAGCCGGAAAATTAAGAGTAATTTTCAAACCCTTTTAACACATCATTAAGGGAAATTAAAAGTGTTCTAAATTTATTCAAACCATAAGTTTCCGAAAAGTCAACATTTCTCATAATTCTTCCAAATGAAATAAAGAGAATTTGAGTTGCATTTCATAAAATAATATCATCATTGTAAATGAAACAAAGCATAAGTATTTCAATGATTTTCTCATATACATATATTCCTCTTCACTTGGAGGAATCAATCCTTCTAATAGAACATCTTTTCTACGCTAAGATATAAAACTTTAACTTCTTAAAATCAATGATACATTAAATACTTTCAAATATACTTCCATTTCAAGTTTCTACAAGAATTTCAAAATGTATATACATAAATAACGGGCTTCACAAGCCAAGTCTGAATGATACATAAGTACATCAATAGCAAATAATCTTGGATCCACCAACCGCCGTGACACCTTGGTCTTCTTGCGAGCTGGGGCCAAGAATGTGATTCAGGCGCCTTTTCCGCCCAACCACGAAGTCCATGACTTCCCCGGGTCCCTTCCTAACTCGAAGGAATCCCCGGCCCTGCATAAAGGAGCCTAGCAACCCGAAACGGTAAAACAGGAGGGCACTCTCAGTGCGTGCCTGATGCCTATATGCATTTCTAACATGAAATAAACACATTTCTTGCAACAGGAGGTGGCAGAGACTCAAATAAATTTCTAGGCTTTTAAAATAAACAATCCATCTATTTCAATGGTACAGTGCTTGGCCAAGCAAAATAATAAATGGTAGAATTAGAAAAGGTAATACTACCGTCTCCGTTTGCCCACCTTCGGCACCCTGTCCCGGAAGTTACCATAGTGAAGTAAAATAATACTTAACATAAACTTTATACATTTTCAAACAGGCTTCCATCATTTAATCAATTCTAAAAGAAGTGAATTTTTAGTACATTCTTTATATTTCAGTTGTAAGATGTCTTTTATCCTTTGGTAAGTGTCCCTTTTAATTTGGATAAAGAACATATATATATATCTTGATAATTTTCAGTGCACTAATTGATAGTAAGAACAGTGTTTTCAATTTTCAATATGCATTTCTATTCTTACAAGCTCAAGCTGACTGACAGTTTTAATTCCCTATTTCAATACAAGCTACAGAGTAAAATAATTTACTGATACAATGCAATCTGAGGTTTGAAAGATAATCTTTCATTCATATTTCATGTTGTGTTCCTTTTAACATATTCAAGGTACTTTCCAGTTTGCATGATGTCTCAAAAACACTTCTGTTCTTGTTGCAGGTTTATCAATTCAGAGATATTTGTATATATTCAACAGAATTCATTCTACTTTCTGATACATGGCTTTTCAAGACAATTCTGTCCTTGCTTCAGATTTAATAATTCAAAGATATTTATATAATAGAATTCATACTATTTTCTGTTTCATGGCTTTTCAAGATATTTCTGTCCTTGCTTCAGGTTTAACAATTCAAAGATATTTATATAATAGAATTCATACTAATTTCTGTTTCATGGCTTTTCAAGATATTTCTGTCCTTGCTTCAAGTTTAACAATTCAAAGATATTTATATAACAGAATTCATACTACATTCAAGATATTTCTGTCCTTGTTTCAGGTTTATCGATTCAGAGATATTTGTATATATATTCAACAGAATTCATACTACTTTTCTGGGAAAGAGTTTCCTGTTTCAATTTGTATTTGGCACACAATGCCTGGGTATCTATTTATATATATATATATATATATATATATATATAGGTATACATATATATATATATGTGTGTGTGTGTGTGTGAAGAAATTCATGTTCAGCTGTGTAAAATTCGAAGTAAGAAATTCTGGTTTTCAAATCTGTGCAACGAATTCATTGGTCGTGCACACAGAACAGGGTATTTTACATGGTTTCCTTACTGGCATTGAGCGACCAAAAGGGGGCTTAGGAAAGCCCTTGCCCCTTCCATGGGGAGGGGGCGGGCTGTGAGGGCTCGTGCCCTCCACAGGCCGCAGCCTGTGGAGGGCTCGAGCCTCCACAGTCCACGTCCTTCCCATGGGGAGGGCAGGGGAATAATCCCCAAAGCAATTCAAACTTCAAGAGAAAAGAAAAAAAAAACAAAGGAAGACAAAGACATTCGCTCAGTATAATCTGCATTCGGGTTTACCTCAAGACATTTTGGTTTTCATTTATATGACAGAATTTTTAAACAACAGATATGGAGACATGTAATTGCACTTTGAGAAAAGAATACAGACTTGCCACAGAACGAAAACCCTATTCCTGAAGAAGGAAAATATATCTTATAATTGCAACAAAGAATAGTGAGCTGTTACCCAGATTTCAAAACGAAATTGGAAAGGAATTCCCAGTTGTTTGCACTCTAAAACAGGAAATAATTCAGTTCCTTACTGCAGTTCTTAAAAAAATAAAGATAAAAGAAGGCATAATGAAGAGAACCTGGCAAGATTTTGGATCTATTTGTAGATGTTCCACAGTACCTCTTTTTTTTAATTTCCTCTGTTCCAGAGCTCTGCGATGTTCACAATCCAAGTCTTTTTTCTTTCTTAAAGCCTCCTCCTCTTTTTCGAGGATCATGCATGCATTTCCAGTTGACAGCAGTTTTTGCAAGGATTGCCACATGCCCAACAATTTGTTGGTTTTGAGACAGAATTTTCCAGAGCCCAATGCTCTCTCGGGCTGTTCATTCTTAATTCTTTTGGAAGAAAATTGACCATATATCCCAAAACAGATTTATTTATATCCCTTTTATGCAATTATTAACATAAAATTCATTTATGCAAAAACAGATTTATTTTATGTTTATTCTTTTATTTAATTTGTTTTAATTTTTTTAAATACATTTCTTTTAATCAAAATATAGATTTAACCCTTTTTGCTCAAATTTATAATGAGAAATAAGGAAATAGAATAAGCCATATAATTTCATGATCTAATTTAACCATATTTCAAATTCGCTATGCTAATCATTTCACGCAATCACATTGTAAAAACGAACATGATCTAATGCAGCTACATGATGTAAGTGGTGTGTGCATAACCGAGAGTTTTCTCCTCTTCTACCTTGTCGAGAAGCTAACCTCCTTTTCCTCAATCACACTCTTGGCCTTCGATCTCCTTGGCCTTCGATCACCTGCCACTCAGATGCACTCAGGCGTGCAAAACAAAAGAGTATTAGTAACCATTGTAGAAACAATAATTAACTCATCATTTATATGAATGCATTCATAATTCTTAAAAGAAAACAATTATATTAAAGCATTGCTCTTAACACATATCACACTTCATATATTAAATCTCATAAGGTCATGGTCAAACATTATCTAAATAAGTCATGGTCAAACTAAGTCAATGGTCAAAATAAGTCATGATCAAAATAAGTCAATGGTCAAAATAAGTCATTGTATGAGACGTGACTAAAAGCACTCAATTCACCAGGGACTTCAAGGCTTGATCAAATCTGCTCTGAGCTTCATACAAATTGAAATATATATGGCGTAATGTAATGATCTCTTGCTTCATGTACCTCTCTCATTTCTTCTAGTTTCAAATGGTGAAAAAGACTAGGCATTTCATAGCATTTAATTTCTCAAAAAATAGATTTTAATAGCCAATATTTACAATTTGAAGTTTGAATGTTGAGATGCCAACATTGACATATCCAAAATTGGTCCCCGACAAAATAGGGGGACCCATATGCCCTAGGGCGAATGGGTCTTGGCCTTATTTTCTAGGACATTAAGTGCCATGGGATAAATAATAACTAGATGCATTTGTTCAATGCTTGCAACTTGTTGGAAAATGATAAAATAGGCCTCAAAATGCATAATTTAGGAGATTAGGGCCTAGTTAGGAGGTGTTGAAAATGCATAAATGTACTTGAGTCACTAAAATAGGTCCAAATTAAGTGTGAAATTATACTATCACCTACAAGGGAGTATATTTTTTGACGTTACATTTAGCCCCCACTTTAGCAGTCATATGAAACTATGTGCATATGCAAGCTAAAGTACTGAAAGTAAATCATGTTGTATAAAAAGGATACTCATATGGATATTATGAATCATTCATGAACAAGAGAATGAAGCCTCCAATGTAGTCATTTTCAAAACCACAATGCTAGGAACCGCATCCTATAAAACTGATTTGTTAGGAATTCAAAATTCATCTTGAACAAACATGTCAACTTCCAAAGAGAACCAAATTTGAGAGTAGATGTATGCCCCTTGATTATTCTTTCTTAATGGAGGTGGAATCAAGGTACCAATCTAATTGCATCAAATTTCCAAGATTGGTGAAGGAAATTCTTGTGATAGGATCATGAGATCACAACACAAAATATCAAAAAACATTGGGCATGATCGAGGATGGAACTATGAATCCAATGTAACAGATGACCTCAAAATAAGAGTTCGTTAGCCCCTACTAAAGTGAATTGAATGAGATATGCTAGTACTAAATTTGACTATATGTTAGTGTAAAATCAAAATTTTAACCATCATTTTCACTTTTACTTTTTGAAGGTCTAGAGGGAGATACTGTTACATTAAGGAACAAAGATGCCAAGCTGATGACCATACCAACCTCTGAGACTCAAGATCTTGCAAGCAGACATTGCACAAGGCGCAGTGGCACCAGTGGTGAGTTTCCTATTCCTTTTATTTTATTTCATTATTTTGTGCATTTTTCAAGGTTTTCTTAGAATTCATGGCATCCCTATCCAAACTGGGCGACCATATCCACTTTGGGCGTCCTAGTCCCAAAGTGGCACCCCTATCCCAGGATGTGCCTCTATCCCAGAATGGCACTTGTTTCTTTCTTTATAGTTGCTTTACTTTTGACTACTTTGTTGCTAACTTTGATGTATGACTAATGATTCCTCTTTCTTATTACAATTCATACCACACACTCAATAGTGTTTACGAGGACACTTTTTTCATTACTTCTAGAGTAGGTTACATGATTATCAGAGGAGGATGAGCACACTTTACAAACTATTAGACTATTTTGGGTGTATCTCATGCCATCTATAAGATATCATGATTCTATGTTGATGGCACTCGTCGAGCAGTGGAATGATGCAGATACTTCCATTTTTCATCTCCCAACGGGGGAGATGACAATTACACTTGAGGACATACACTATATCTTCATATTGCCTATGTGTGGTGAGGTTGTACACTTTAATGAGATCCAAACCCCATGAGAGATGAGGAGATACATACACTACTATATCGACCTCTACATAAATACTAACTCTAGGAGTTGTGTCGAGCTTAAGTGGCTCCTACATGCTATTGTTCCATTGATTTGGCACATTACGTGTGTTACCATCACCTTAGCTCTAATGCTTGATGGATGAGGCACACACCTTGATAGATTCCTCATTAACACGATACGAGCTATGGAGCAACATCAGACAGTTTATGCCTGGGGATGGACTATGTGGGTGCAATTATATTATGATCTTGGTCATTTCGTCTATCAGGAGGGTCACATGATTATCCTTTGCACTCTTCTTTAGGTGTGGGAATTTAAGCACATCACATGCACTAGGCCTACCATATTTCTTAGGCTTGTGCCTTATAGTTATCCATGCGTATTTTTTTACACCTGCAAGTGACCCTGGTAGCATAAAGATCTTCTATACTAAAGAGTTAGATTCAATCATATGGAGGATGATGACAACATATGGATACTATATAGGACTATATAGCAATGGTCAAGTCTTACACAATAGCTATCCATCATCCAACCGATGACCTACATATCTAAGATATGTACGTAATGGCATGAGGCCACTGGACATTCACCATCCCACACTTGCAGATGTCACCTAAAGCAACTGGGAGGATGAGGGGTGAGATGCATGTCCAACATCTGACAAGGATGATGTTGACACAATGACTACATGTGATAGATGGTGGATGACAACATGACCTAAGTGAGTTTTCCCTGACAATCATCCCACAGGTGATTCTGAGCCTTGGCCACATTATCGAAGGGATGAGAGAGAGGATGGGGACATGGATGGGGATTTGACAGGTGATGATGATGTTCATGCAAAGGATTTGGAGGAGGATCAAAAACCGGTAGGATATGATCTTGAGGAGCCCACGAAGGCTAGAGATGCTCCCAAGTAGAGACCTAGATTTCTTCCTCGTGTCAGACGATCACATCCTATGGCTATAGAGGGAACCCAATCTCATGAGAATAGACATAGCATCCATGTAGCTCCTACCACATCACCAACCCATGAAAGGAGTCCTACTATGAGGCCCATAATGTCCTATTGAGATCACGATTGGCAGGTTGGAGATCCAAGTGATGTGATATGTTAATTATGCATGTTATTAACTTTCTTATTCTTATATATGATATCTTGTTCTAACTTATTTTATGGTTTCCTTGTTACTATTGGTACATGAGATTAGATCGACTTCTTTAGTCAAGTCACCATATACATGGTTCCACCAATGCCCCCACACTAATCGATATGGGCTAAGCATAGGCCACCACCGAATGTGAGGCGCCATGCTGATTTATTCAAGCCCCTATCTTAGTGGAGGAAATCTTATGATGATGTGATTAGGACCATTAATGAGGTTAGATCTAAAAATGAGGAGGTTCAATTATTTTTTTCATCCTTGTTCTTAAATGGGTAGGCCAAATTGTGTCATGATATTTTCCAAGATAAAACAACAGATTACATTAGCAGTCACGGAATGGAGGGGAATTGCCTCTACCCACTTTGTGAAATAATTTGTAGTAGTGATTATAAACATATGTCTTGAAGAAGGAGGAGAAATATTTCCAATAAGATCTAAGCCCCACACCAAAAATGGCCAAATGGAAACTTGAGCACGAAGTTCAAAAGTAGGAGCATGAATCAAATTGTTATGCTCTTGACATTTAGGATATTTCTTAACATGGTGAAAACAATCTTGTTCCATATTTCACCAATAATATCCTATACAAAATAATTTTTGAACTAATGATCTTCCTTTGAAATGCCCCCCACAAGCACCCGCATGATCTTCCTCAAGGTCTATGGGGATTTTGAATTGTTTAAGGAACCTAAGGATAAGGCCATTGAATGACCTCCTATACAACACATTCATTAGGATTATATACCGAGCTGCAAGTTTTCAAATACGAGCTCTAGTGTTCTTAGTGGTTGGTTCAGGAAAGGTACCTTCTTTTAGATATTTGAATATCAATTATACAATTCACTAGAGGTTTCAATATTTTCTACGAATATTTCCTTCATATTTTCATCTATTGATAGTGTTGTGAGAGTGTGGACAACGAATGTGAAATCTGTAGAAGAATTCTCAAGAAAAACAAGGGAAGTGATGTTTTCCATTACATTTGCATGTTGATTATCCTTTCATGGAACATTGTCAATAGTGTGTGATGTGAAATGTTCTAATAATGATATCGTGAGGTTTTATAATGAGACAACTTTTCATGTTTTTCTTGATAGGAATTATTGATTTGTTTAATGATCAATTGAGAATCACCAAATATTCAAATATGTTGAACACCTAAAGACAAGGTTGCACGTAACCCAACGATAAAGGCCTCATACTCTGTAGTGTTGTTTGTGCATACAAAATTTAGATGGTAAGATAAGGGAATTAACTTTCTCAAAGGCGGTATTAGTATAACCCCTGCTCTGGAGCTAGTTCAAAACTTAGAACCATCAAAATATAACTCACATTTTTCGTTATCATTTATTTTCAACACATTTTCATCAAGGAATGAGTCATGATTTGGTAATGATAATGGTGAAGGCACCTCAGCTAAATGGTCGGTCAACACTTGGCCCTTGATTTCTTTTTGAGGAAAAAACTTAAGGTCAAACTCAGCTAACAACATAACCCACTTAGCTAGGCGTATTGACAAATCCGTTCTAGCGAAGAAGTGTTTTAAAGGATCAAATTTTGTAATGGTGTGCACTTCTACATTTAGAAAATAATATCTCAATTTGTTAGTTGCAAACACAAGAGACAAACATTGTTTTTTTGTAGTTGTATAATGGGTTTCATAATCAATCAATGTTTGAATGATGTAATAAATGAGATGCTCCTTGCCATTCTCATCTTGTTGTGCCAATAATGCAGCAAGAGCATGGGTTGAAGTTGATATGTAAAGGATAAAAGGTTTTCCTTATACGGATGGTTGTAAGATGGGAGGATTAGCTAAGTATTGTTTTAAATTTTCAAAATATTTTTGACAATCCTCACTCCATCTAAATTCTTATTCTTTCTTAAGGAGTTGGGTAAAGGGAAGAGTCTGATCTGCCAATGATGCAACAAAAAAAAGAATAGCCTGAATCTTTCCTTGTAAGCTACACAACTTTGAAATATTCTTAGGAGGTGGAATATTTATTATAGAATCAATCTTCTTTGTGTCCACCTCAATGCCCCTATGTGATCTATAAATCCCAACAGTTTTCCACTATCCACACCAAATACGCATTTCTTCATATTTAGCCTCATGTTGTACTTACAAATTGTTTCAAAGATATTACAAAGGATCTTGACATGATCTTGACGTGTTATAGATTTAGCTAGAATATCATTAACATAATCTTCAAAGATGTTATGTATGAAATCATGAGATATCAGTGTCATAGCTCTTTGATAAGTTGCTCTAGCATTTTCAATCCAAAAGGCATAACAACCCAACAAAACATTCCCCAAGGTGTAGTGAAAGTTGTTTTATATTGATATCGAGGGTTAATGAAAATTTTATTATACCTTGAAAAACCATCCATAAATGATAATAGGGCATGTCTTGTACTTGAATCCACTATCATGTCAATATTAGGAAGGGGAAAATCATCTTTTAAAGATGATTTATTAAGATCGCAAAAATCTGTACACATCCTAATGTGATTATCAGGTTTTTCCACCACAAAATATTAGATATCTAAGGTGAATAATCAATAGGGCAGATGAAACTAGCTTGTAAGAGCTTCTCAATTTCAATCTCAACCTTAACCAATAAAGCTATCTTAGGATTCATCTTGTGTATCTTCTATCTCACAAGTTTAGCATCTTTCTCAAGAATAATGTTGTGTGTGACTATCTTAGGGTCAATAGCTGACATATCCAAACAAGTCCAAGCAATATTTTTAGGAAAATCATATAATAAAGTTGTGTGATCTTCTTGTTCATCGACATCAAGTTACTTTCCAATTTGAAGCACTTTCTCCTCATTAGATGGATCCATTGGTATGTTTATAGTGTCTCGTACAAGTAGCACATTTCAATTTGGAATATCAGGAATTATTTGAGATTCATCTTGTTCATCATCACATGATTTAGTTTCTTCTCCAAAGTATCCATTAGCATTCAAACAATAGGTAAATCTATGATTATGATGATGACTTGGAAAAATTTTATACACTCCCAAAAATTATGCTAGGGATTCATCATTTTGAAAGATGTCCAATGACATATCATTACTTGTGGGGAAAATACTCACTACCAAAAGCGACTCATTGTCCAAGGCCAAAGGCTCACCTTCGGGCCAAAAGGGACTCATCAATTCAACAAGAAGGCTCACTACCTTAAAATTATAATAAAATAGAGTAAGGATTTTACAACCAAAAAATGAACTGGAAAGATGCATCTTTTAGGGACCTTGCATGATAACATTGACATTAAGTGAAGGTCTCTTTGATTCTTTCATTTATTTTGAAGGGCAATAGCTAAGACCTCTTGTTTCTTGGGCATTAAGCTCTATAGGAACATGAATACCTTGTTTTTTCACTCCAAACCCTTTTACATTATAGCCAAATTGTTTCAAGAGTTGGTACCCTCTTCCATAAATGGCTTCTATTTCTTTTGAGCAAGGTGGTTTCTCACAATCACTTTCTTCATAAGTAGATGTGTAATTCATGTCTTTCTCATTACTAAGATTCATGAATTCTTGTGTCTTGGATGTTTCAATGATAGATTTTATTGATACTACCACACTTCCTTTGCCTTCTCTTTTTCTCATTTTGGTTGCATAATCTTATATTCTCCCATGAATGTAGGTGTGAAATCTAATGAAACCCAATCATCCCCCAACAACTTAGTTACTGATGAAAGAAATTTCTCTTTATCTTTAGGTTGTAGAGGCTCCACTTTTGTAGTTAGTGTTAATGTTCTTAGAGGTTTTTTCACCCTTGTGTCAATTTGTAAGCAATTTTTTGATTTAGAATGTTCACTTTTATATCAATGATGATATGGGTCATGATAGAAGCTATGTAGTCCATTATTTTAGAATGTTTTTTGAATATCTAAGACGACATGACATAAATGCTTCACAACACTAGATATGATCTGATGAATATGCTAGTAAGTGTTGATTTAATTTTTTAAAATTATATAATTATTTAAATTTATTTACTTAACTTTAAGACTTGAATTGTTTAGTTACTTTTATGTTGTACACATAGTTTTTTTTTCTAATTTTGTTTGAATAAAATTATTTGTAACTTCACATGATAATTTAAGTCTATAAAAGCTTTTAATTGGTTAAACCAACAACATCTAGAAATGACATAAAAATTTTGTGGAATTTTTTATGAGAGTGGACATGGAAAAGGAGAGCATGATGGAGTAGGAGCATGTGTGAAGCCTGAAATTCACCAACATGAACTTGTAGGTAACACCATATGGAATAGAAATTTAAATTTTAAAACTTTAAATTCTTAATCACCTTAAATTGACATTTCACCAACAAGAACTTGTATGTAATGCCATACAGAATGCAAATGAAATTGTTGAATGGTGCAAAA
>VDFB02183214.1:0-19878 GCA_007258455.2 Sequoia sempervirens | reverse complement strand
TATCTTGGCTGTAAAATCTCTTGATAAACATAAGGAAAAGAAAGGTGGAAGGTCAATGACACATACATCTTGGGAAACTGCAAAATTAGGGCAAGCATGAAGGGTAAGACTCAAATCTTTAATGATGCCCAATGTACTAATGGAGGTACCATCTAATTGGATTACTCCTTTCTCTAAAGGCTGATATTTTAGACCCAGCTTGTCAGTAATCTGCTTTGGCATCACATAACTACTAGCTCCACTATCTACCCTACAGTTATGAACTAACTTATCACCAATAATCACTGACACGTAAAAGGGAGGTAGTTTGATCTCTTTTCCTGCCTCTTTGTTGGGTTGTTTATCATTTCCCTGAGTATTATTTGTCAACACGGTCCTAACTTGACCTATTGGGGATTCAGACTCATCTGACACCTTAAGATTTGACAAGGCTGAGCATAGAATATCCTTTTGACCAGGGATGACTAATGAATCCCACATAGACAGTGTTACATTTGTCTTTTTCGTACTATCAAGAATATTAAAGGGTACATTTAGGTTTACTTTATGATGTACTTTTACGCCAGTGTGATCAACTTGCAAGTGTGGTTGCTCCTTAACTAGGAGTTGTTGATTCTTTTTCCAAACAGGAGTCACTTGAGACGTAGATGGTTCTATAGCTGCTGCACCTCCTCTATCAGCTACTTGATCAAGATCTAAAGCTCTTTTCTTTGCTCTCGTATTAGCTGCAACTGGAGAATTGTCCACATTCAAACCACAAAATTCTTCACCTTGCCAATTAAGTAAGGTAGCATCATTGACAAATTGGTCTTGGTGTGATGGAGATGCATTATTGCACGCACTCTGCTACGAACTTGAAGCTTTTTGTACCATAAGTGCCTTGTTGATCAGCCCGTTTGAGCAAGTGGCTTAATTGTGGGGCTGGTTACAAGGGTAGCACCACTCATAGTCTGCTGCTAAGTTGTTTTGGATAGGAACTAGCTCTTTGACAGCACTAATTGGAGCTGGATTATAGGTCTGAAAGGGCCTTGTGGCAACATTTTGTTTGGTGCCTTGGTAACTACCTTGATACTGCTATCTATTTCCCTGATATGCTTGTTGCTGACTTGGATTCTACGGTTGATAAGGCCTACTATAAGATTGTTGCTTTTCTAAACTAACAAGTTTATTACCAAAAGACTGCAGTAGACTTTTGATCTTCTGCAACTCATTTGGAGAACTTGAGACAATATTTTCTTGTGTTACAACAGCTGGAATAGATGGCAAGGGTGCAAAAGAAGGTATTTGCAAGGGAATACTTGCATGTATCTCTGGAAATATAGGCATTGGCGGCCTAGGAGCAAGTTTACCAGCTTGTATTAAGCTATTTTCAGCTCTAATGGCTATTTCAAAGGCATCTGGTAGAGAAACCCCTCCAATTGACTGTATCATAACAGGGATATTGCTGTTAAGAGCCCTCAAAAAGTATAAAAATGCATACTCTGGAGGTGGTCTTATCGTCATCAGTATTTTATCCCAGGTCCTTTGAAATCTAAAGTTGAAGTCGTTCATCTGCTCTTGAGGGGCTCTCTTAATTGTGGTCAGTTGTTCTAATAGAGACAAGTTATCAGACATGTCTTGGAACTGTTTATGCAACTTGTCTCCAAATTCATCCCACATTGCAATTGAACTGATTACTAGGCCCCTATACCATTGCACAACTCTTCCTTTTAGTGAAGCATCTAACAACCTTACTGTAACATCCTCTTGAGTTATGTGATGGACTCCGCATAATGAAGCCACATCTCTCATGTGTTCAATCGGAGTAGTTTGGTCTTCCCCTGTAAAATTTGGCAGACTCTTCAAGGCTGCCATTGGGATGTCGTTGTGTAGTGCAAAATTTAAGGGGCTACCTCTATTGAAAGCAACAAAGGGTTGATTCCTTGGAGCGGCCATTGGAGGTAGCTGAATTGGATTTGGTTGCATAGTAAAATGAGATCCCCACTGATGGAGGAGTAGACTGAGTTCTTCTAGAATAGATAACTGTTGTTCCTCTTTTTTCTGTTGCTTTGCCTTTTCTTCTTGGTGGTGACAGCTGCAAATATTCAAAGGGACCTAAACATCCTCTTGTCTGAACTTTTCTCATAAACTGTAGAAGGCACTAATTTCTAGAGTTCTTCTTCTTTGTGGAGTCGCCAAGTATGCCAAATGACTTTTATAAAGTCTGGGAGTAGCTGGTTGCATACTAAACTAGTAGTTGAATCTAATTTCAGCCTCACTGGGCATGCCAGAAACTGTTGTCACCTGGAAATGCACCCTATGTGAAGTTATGAGAACTAAGCTTTCTGGTGAAACATGGGATCATTTCAAGGTTGTGGGTCACTTGAAGTTGAAATGAACCTCCGAAGAAGGCCAGCTTCCTTTGGGTATCACCTAAACTAGCGATTCTATGAAGGTAAAAGGAGAAGGAATGCATACAAATGATGAAACTTAACTGAACTATTTCTATGGTGATACACCGAGTTAATAAGAAATCATGAAACAGACACAGGAAGAACATACACTGGAAAGCAAAAGACAGTTTTTTTCACTTACTTAACATAACCCCTTTAAACTCATGCACTATTCTTGACATGCTTGCTCTACATGCATATCTTAGGAAGGAAAGATGAATTTCACAACCTTAGGTATGAATACAGATTTTAGAAAAACACAGCTAAGAACTTGCATAGTCTAAAAAATAGAAATGAGAGTAATACAAACATTAACAGTAGCTTCCCAAGTAAACTCTGTGTTATATTCCAAATTTTGGTTGAGTTACAAAATATACATTTAGTCGAGAAAGGATTGATAAAAATCACTAACTCTTTTGAATGCACAAATCCAACTATTTACAAAAAGGAAAAAAATGCCTTATATACACCAGTGTGTCGGCCCCTTAGGGCTTAAAAAATATCAAGTTCAGAAAGATCTATCCTCAGATATTTTGATTGAATTAAATGTTGCACCCTACGTGTCCCTGTTGTGTGTATCGGTGAAAAACTACTGCCTGAAGAAACCCCTTAGATCTTTTGAATCTACTGGATGCATTTAGTTTTGGTCGTTGTGTCCACCTACCGAATCCCCCTACTGAGCACCTTGAATGCTCGTGAGTCTAGAATAGATACACGTTGATTCACATTCTGTTGATTCTCTTGGCACTGGTCAAGCTGCCAACGATTCACCTATAGCTCTCCTTGATTGGCTAGGAAAACTACACACAGACTCCCCTCTGGTCAAAAGCTCGTTCAGTCAAAATCGCATCTCAGTGAGACACTAGAAGTGTCTCACCAATGCGATTATGTCCCTTTGTAGCTATCGACACGACGTGGAAACATCAATGAGAGTTTTTATCGAGCTTCAAAATTCATACTGATGTTGCATCTGTGGTTGCCAAGACAGCCGATTGTCGGTGAGACGATTTACCAAAGGCAAAACGTTACCCCAAGAACTCCCTCATCGCTTTGGCTAGAGCTTATTGATATCACCCCGAATGCATTTCACTCCACCAGGCTCCAGATTTCTTTCAGCGAGACATTATCAAGTCAGGAAGACTTCATAGCGAGGCTCATTATCTTGCCAATGTTCCTCCTTTCGCTGAGACTACATCGTGTCGACAAGACATTACCGTGACAGCTGGGAACTCCATCGATGTCATTTATGTTGGGGAGACCCTTTTCTAGTTGATGAGACCTCTGGGCGAAGTTTCCAACTCTTGGCGAGCTCATCTTGTTATCGGCAAGACCCTTTGGTGTTGGCGAGACATCTCGCCGATCTTCATTCCTTATATCAAAGCCACACTCCTTCAGCGAGACTACAGTTGGTCGCCAGGACCTTATGCAAAATGCTTTTCCTTTCGGCGAGTTCCTTTTCTTGTCGGGGAGACAACCTTACTTTGGAAAGACCTCTTGCCGAAGTACTTCTCTCAACGAGGCCTTTTTGTTGTCGGGGAGACTTCTCTAATCGCCGAGACTCATGCCAAACTCTTCATTCTACCCGAGCACTCTTTTGTTTCACTGAGACTTCCTAGGTCACCGAGACCTCCTAGCGAGCTCAAAGACTTACCCCAAATGCAAGTAGTCAGTGTGACTTTCTCACATTGCTGGGACTTCTTACCGAGCACTATAGGTTATCCTGAAGCCCATTGTCGCCATGAGTTTCCCCGACTAATGATTGAATGGCCTATCGCCAAAGATCCCGGCGCGAGAGGTCATACCAACTCTTCCGACGATACGGTAGGTCAGATCTTCGCTCAAGTAGATAGAAACTAGGCCGCTGATCCAACCGTCCTGTCCCAATGAAGGTCGAGCCTCAGAATCACCGAGGCATATTTCCAATAGAGCAGGCCTCTTAATTGAATTCCTTGGGAAATATCATCAGACACATGAAATAACCCTCAATGGAGATATCACATTTGGCCCTTATGAGCATCTGCAACATAGATGCCTTGCCTGATTGAGCCTGAGGGTGATAATTAGGTAACAAGAATCGGTAGTATCTGTTGTTGAGTTGTTATCTTGTGATAGTATGTCTCTATTAGAACCACTTTTTTTACCATATTAATATATTAGAGAATGAATCGTTGATTTTTGGCACTCTGCATTCTCTTAAAAATTTGTGGTTTTTCACCTAAAAGGAGAGAGATGGGGCCAAAATGCTAAGGGTTCATTCAAACTATGTTATGTATGTTATCTAATCTAAATGAAGTAAAATAAATGTAATTAAGTGATTTGTATGAATGTTTATGAATGCAAAACTAAGATTTAAACTATGTTTGAAAACACATTATGATATGCAAACAATGAAGTAAAAGATTGAAATGATGCAGAACAGAAAGAAATGGACTGAAATAGAGTGCACCTGGAAGTTTGATAAAGAATCTGGAATGTTGGATCGATTTACTAAAATTTCATCGGGACTCCATTCTTCGTGGTGGCTAATTAGTCTTGCTCTCGTGAAACTGGCTTCTGTGAATCAGGTTTCTAACTCAAGCCGATCCAGACCGGCTGTAAAATTCAAAATTTTCTAGTCCTAAGGTGGGACTCCATTCACCATTGGTGGCTAATCAATCCTCTCCCAAAATTCTAAAAAATCGAGACAACTCAAGCAACACCAAATCTAGAAATCTCATTGTCGTGGGTTGGTCGGGTTGGTTCTCACAAGTGGTGCTAATTGGGACATGCAGTGCTTCCTCTCCTAGTTTTGAAAATAGGAGTTGATTTGACTTGGGAGCACCTCAGTTGACTTGTTCTTTCAACACTGTAAATCTTGTTAAATTTTCTGCCACCTAGTCCTAAACATGCAAAGGAAAATGGTTGAGGGTTAGCAAATAGGGGTTTGCCTTGGTCAAACCCCACTTTTGGTAATCAAACCCTTAATAAAATAATGAAGTGCAAGAGAAAGATAAACTAATAACATGCAAATTCTATCAACTTACCAAACCCTTGATGATGCAAGTCTAAAGTAATGTCAATGGCTACTCCAAAGTGCTTGAATATTGCTTGATAAGATTTTGTAGGATGCTTGAATGATGTGTGAATGTTGGAGAATTGTAATAGATTATGGGAGATGTAAAATGAGGTGAAAATCACTTATTTATACACATTTGTGCCTTAGTTATCCACTCATACCTCATCACAAGACGACATCAAGTGTTTTTAAATAAAAACCTGAAAGGAAATTAAAAATATTTTGAATTTAGAGCCAAGGAGGACTCATTTGCCACCCATGGCGAATGGGTCCCACCTAGGACCTAAAAATGGATGTCGGGAATTAAGCTAATGTTGTTTGTCAAGAGAATATTAAAAAATGCACTTAATTAAGACATATGAGGGAATAAAGGGGTTAAATAAACCATAAGAAAGGGATAAATAGTGAAGATGTGCCTAGAAGAGCATGAAATTTTGTTACAAGACTTTACAAAACTTCAAAATAGGACTTGGTTAGTGATGAAAAGGTGATTTTTAGGTGAATTTATAATAAATAGAGTCTGAAGGATGTAGAAATGTCTTTACAAATACTCTACAAACACCTTCACAAGATGTCATTATTTGAATTTTAGTACCTAAATATGCATGTTCAAGCCATGTTACAACATAAAATCAGAGAAAAATATATCAAATACCATGAGGAAAGACCTAGAAAGGCTGAAATGACAAGGGCCATTTTCTACTTTATTATATTTATATCCCCCACTTTAGTGAGAAGAGGATGAAATTAAGCCTAAACTCACACTAAAGCATGAACATCAAAGAGGAGGGCCCAAAATGCACTTACACAGCATGGAATACAACAACTTATGGATGACCAAGCCCCTCGTGATGAAGATCCCATGGAAAACTAGGACATAAGAATTAAAGGAACACACAAGGTTGAAATGAACGGGTACTGAAGCTTCAATAGTTTCAATCCAACTATTTGTGGATTAGATCTAGGCTAATTGTTTGAAAAAATAGAATGTGTACTCACTCTAGGGCAACAGAACACATAGTGGTCCGCCAGGTGAGAAGGCCCAAATGTACTCACTTTGGGGCCACGAAACTTCTAGTTGTCCGTGGGGTGAGAAAGCCCAAAAAGGTAAGATACACTAGTTGGTATACACTCACAAACATAAAGGTGGCTATGGGGAAAATTCATGCTGCTAGGTGGTCTTCTCGTTCAACCATATTAAATTTATACCTACTAATAAATTTAACAAAGCACCACAAAGAAAAATCCATGAACAAAAAGGCAACAGTCATGCAAGTTGTAAGGCGTAAGGTGGAAAAATGCTAAATGTAAAATGCAAAATGTGTAAGCAAAATGTGGAAGATGTTCAAAGGAATCTTGTTAGGTTCATGCAAGGTTTGTCACTTAGGGAACATTGTTTCGAATGTCTCCAAGAGAGGACCAACTAAAGAATAAAATATTCACAACTTAGGAGATGTAGTGCATCACATCAAGCTATCAAGAGGAATGTAATATGCTAAGATAGATCACACTTATGAAGGACATCACATCCAATGTCATCCATAGAGTGACAAACACATCACATAAATGACAAGGCTACACTAGGAACCAAGAATGCAAATGATTTATGGTAATGTATGCCCCCCACTTTAAAGGAATTGCTACACATCATTCTATGAGAAATTACTTGAAACTAGAGAAGAAAAGAAAATGCAAAAATAAAACAAGACATGAGAGCCAACTTGGAAATCCCTATGCCAAGTCATATGTTTCAAAGTTAGGCTACATCATGTCAAGGAAAATAAAAAGAAAAATAAAGGGAGTTGCCCCCTAGAAAATAAAGCACACCAAACACATAAGGGATCTATGGATTTGGGGTCAGTATGTTTAATGCAGTCAAGGTAAAAGGATCCAATTAAGGACTATCCAACCTTGCATCCTAAAATACTAAATCCATGATCACACAGATATGTAATGAAAACAAACAACTAATCCACAAAAAGATAAAAGAAATTCATGAACACGAGACACAATATTTATCCTGGGAAAACCCTAACAGGGAAAAACCCAGCCTTCAAAGCTCATTCCTCATCATATTATAATCTCAAAACACATTACATATGCCTCTCGGGCTTATCAGATTCAGGGTTGCAACCCAGGGATTAAAAATAACTCAAATAATAACAATTTTCATTGACTTCTTTTCCTGCTCCACACACTCTCTACTCAGAGATCCTTCTGGATCAGAAGACTTCATCACTATGCTTCATTCTTCACACTTTCGAGCACCTTTCCAATCTTTGCTTCTTTTGTCTCCATAACAAATCCTCCCACTTCTATTTATATCATTCATGAATCGTCCAACCCTCAACATGTCGGCCCAATTACATTGGCTATAAAATAACGTACCAACTAAGATAGGTCAAACCCAAACAATAACAATTTACCATGTGAATCAACCTAGGTCGGCCACAACAAAGCCAAGACCCAAATCAACATCCTCGTTCATGCAAACACCTTCTAGATTATTCCTTGAAAATCCACAACACATCACAATGTCTTGTCAGCCGAGAACAAGGTAAACAGGACCTCACAAAAGAAAATCACCAATCGTGGGCACATAGATCAATGTGGACCAACAACACATGATCTGGAAGCATCCACAATCATCATGAATCACCACAACAATGTCCACAACAATTCAATGTATTGGAATCACATCATCTTCCCTTAGGAACACCAATTGGAATAACTGAACAACTGTCAGCACACAGATCTTCACAACTCGATCGATCCTTCATGCAGATCCCTGAAACTTAACATGGAAATACTAGAAACCATCAACAACAAACCCTTTGATCCACAACTTCTAACAATCGAATACAATAATCTGGTACCTTGCAACTCTACAACTTCACTGTCAACTGCTTCACTTTTCTGAAGACTTTTGGATGCCCCTGCATCAGACTCTCGGGGTTATTTGAAAAGTGAGCCTCTTCACTTTGATCTATACTATGTCAGATCCAGTATTGTCTCTTGGTTCGGAAATCTATCCATAGGTACTTGCAACTGCCTCAAGGTTGGCATTTTGTTCAAGTCCACCCTACAAAACTACCTCAAGTTCTCCTCTTTGAATTGTTTTGGCGATCTACCTGCAAGCCTTGCACCACCTCATTGGTCGGCTATCTAAGCCAGCCCACCCTACAAGTTGCCTCTGGTTCTTCATTTTGTCATGGTCAAGGTTTGGCGGTCTACTTGCAAGCCTTGCACTGCCTCACTAGTCAGCAGTCTGAGCAAGCCTTCTCTGCAAGTTTCCTCAAGATCACTGTACACAAACTTTCTCCTTAAGATCAATGCTTCACCTTCTTCTGATTTTATGAAATCTGATGCCTCTAAAGGTTCCCCTTCCTCTGGATAAACCAACTCTGTATCAATAGGCTCTTCTTCATCTACACAAACTATCTATGCATCCTTTATTGCTTCTCTTTCATCAGGTTCTTGGTGACACTCAACACTTGATTCTTTCTTCCTCCAAACTCCTCTATGCTTTGCATAAGGTCTTCTTTCTTTGCAACTTGATCCCTCTTTTCCTCCAACATATGAGTTCTTCCATTTGTACGATCTTCTAAGCACACAAGTTACATGTTTCCACTTTTCTCCATCAATCCATCCATAAGTCACCTGCTCATAACCTATCATAGGCTTTCTCCTTCTCAACTTACCCCAACACATCTTCTCAGAATGATTCATTAATCCACATAACTTACAAGGATGTAGATCCCAACACAATTCCTTTTCTTGTCCATTCTTATTACAATGTGAACAATACATATCTTCTCTTCTCTGATTCAAACTTGTAATAACATTTTAACTTTGGTCATATCCAAGGCCTTCACTCTTTGACCTCATTATTGGTTCAATAGGTTCTGTAATTCCTTGTTGCTGCTTTCCCAATCCTTTTCCTTCATATCCCATTCTTTGCATGATTTTAAACCAATTCCATCACCAACAATTGCAGGCTTCATTGCCTTGTTATCTTCAACTTCACCTTCTAAAGAAACTTCTACAGCATCACACAAATCATTAGTATCACAGGAAACATCACACACTTCAGGTTTAGATCTCAAATTATCATTCTCCTTCTGGCATGCTATAAGTGACTGCTCCAACTTAGCAACATGTTCCTTCAAACCAGATATCTCCTTCTTCTGCAAATTGTTCTCTTTATTCATCTTTTTCAAACTTTCCTCTAGGATAATCTTGAATTCTTCTGCAAATTTCTTTTCAAGGTCTTCAAACATATCCAACTCTACTTCTAGTTCTTCATTTCTCTCCCTCAATTTTGCATTATACTTCTTGATTTCACACAATTCCTCCTCCAAAGTATCCCTTTCACATACTAGGGTTTCATTTTCCTTCTTCATCCTCTTCCCACTCTTCCCCATTGCAACAAATCAGATAAGCAACCAAACTTTAATGCTTGTAGACTCGCAACCAGCTCTAATACCATTTAATGCAGTCAAGGTAGGAGGATCCAATTAAGGAATATTCAGCCTTGCAACCTAAAACACTAACTCCATGATCACACAGATATGCAACAAAAACAAACAACTAATCCATAGAAAGATAAAAGAAATTCATGAACAATAGACACAATATTTATCCTAGGAAAACCCTAATAGGGAAAAACCCAGCCTTTAAAGCTCATTCCACATCATATTATAATCTCAAAACACATTACATATGCCTCTTGAGCTTATCAGATTCAGGGTTGCATCCCAAGGATTACAAATAACTCATATAATAACAATTTTCATCAACTTCTTTTCCTACTCCACACACTCTCTGCTTAGATATCCTTCTGAATTAGAAGACTTCATCACCGTGCTTCATTCTTCACACTATCAAGCACCTTGTCGATATCTACTTCTTCTATCTCCATAACAAATCCCCCCACTTCTATTTATATCATCCGCAAATCATCCAACCCTCAACATGTCGGCCCAATTACAACAACTAGTAAAATAACATGCCAACTACGATAGGTCAGCCCAAAACAATAACAATTTACCTATGTGGACCCAGCCAACAAAGCTACAAGACCCAAATCAACATCCTCATTCATGCAAAAACCTTCTAAAAATATTCCTCAAGATCCACAACAGTCACAAATGTCCTTGCCGCTACAAATGCGTGCAAGACCTCACAAAATAAAAAATTCTACCACCGTGGGCACACATCAATGTGGACTAAATGCAAAACAATAACCGGAATATCCACAATCATCATGAAATCACCAATATCGATAGCACCATTGATTTGAAGGATATTATTTAGTACTATCATTAAGAATTTGACAATATTCCTTGAAATTAGATACTAATAAGAAACCTGATACCTATAATCAGATATATAAATTACAGACTTATTGAGATTTGATTTCATATTGATAAAACATGAAGAAAGAGATTGATGAAGGATAGAATCTATAGAAAAAAAAAAATTTGGGTCAATGAAGGAGGAGACACATTATCTCAACGCTGCATCATTCCAAAGGAAAACACAAGTGAAATAAAACACAAAAAGGGAGAAAGAGAAGGGAAAAGTTTTAGGTCAACATGAAGAGACATTGTGGTTCTAATGCCTTGTGTCATCCTGAAACACAAAGAAAAGCAACAAAAAGAAAAATAATGATTGGGTCAACATGGGAAGAGACATAGGCACTTATGCTTTGCATCATCCTCAAAAAAGGAGAAATACAAAATAAAGGCACTCTTGGGCTGAAGAGATGAGAGCAGTTCTCTACGCTGGTATCATCCTCAAAAGGAAAACACAAAACAAGAGCAAACAAAATAAAAGGACCTTTTGGGTCAACATGGAAGAGACATAGGGTGTCTCTACGCTTTGCGTCATCCCCAAAAGGAGAACACAAAACAAAAATGAAAAAGACAATGCATGACAAATAGAAGAATAGAGGTACAAATAGAAAAAGTGTACAAAGAGAGGGAACATCAAATGCACGATATGGGGGAACACGATACACACATGGAAATGCAAATAAAAAGAGAAATGCAAAAAGGATAGCTAGGAAAATGCAAGTCAACCATCTAACAAGTCATTTACCTCCTAATCATGTTCAGTGTAATGTGAGGGAAATTGACTGTCCAAAGGAAGAAATGCAAGCACCGAACCAGGAGTTTTACCAGGTTCTTCACTTGGTGGAGAGGATTTATCTTTTAAGCTCATTGTAGCTGAAAATAAAGAGTTTAGGTGATTGTGCACTTCTTCATCTATTTTGGAAATCTCAGCATTGTCATCATCATCAAGATTAATGACAACGGGAGGATGAAGGGTGATTTCTAAGGATGGATGTCTCAAAAGTTGTTGTTGCGATTGTTGCACTAGACTATCTTGTGGTGGGTCATGAGAAGGAGGGTGGTCGTCTATTACTTCCATCAAAGGTGGATGTTTATTTTCTGTATTTTCTTCTAAGTGAGATTGATGAGCAAGGAGACGACGGCAATGCCTACATTCCCTAGCACCATAGTTTCATTTAATTCAGTTTTGGAGTTGTTGAGGTGTAAGAGCGGATTGAGTCATCATAGGTTCTTCTGATTCCAAATGGGGAAGAACAAAAGAAACTGAAGAGGAAGGATCAACCACTTTCTCTTTTGCTTTATACACTTGTTTAATACGAGGAGGCATGATAGAAGTTGTTTCATTTACCCTTGGTCATTTAAACAATGGTGGGGAAGTATCTAGGGGTGGCTGTTCAGGAGGTTGTATGGTTTGCTCAATGTTAGACTCAGGTTGAAGCATGGTTTCATCTATGATAGGAGGTGTAGAAGTGGATGGGGATGCATTACGAAGAGACAATTCGGCTATCCTTTTAGCTTTAAACTTTTGATAGGCTATGAAAAAGAACTCCTTTCGAGGGGTGATGGGTTCCATAGGTTCAAGCCAAAAGGCTTCTAATGAAAAATTACCTTTGGAAGATAAGGGATTAAAGCCACTATGGTGTACGGTGAATATCTCATTGCCATGTGGAAACTTCAAACACTTGTGAACGACTAATGGGACCAATTTCATTGAGCAAAGCCAAGGGTGGCCTAGTCGCAAATGAAATTGGTTAGATTGTGGGATAATTGAAAATGTTACCTCCAAAGATTTAGGTCCTATCTGTAAGGAGAGTATGATCGATCTGATCATAGGGCATGCAAAACTAGTATGTGTTTTAATCCATGCAATTGGTTTACTATAATCATCTTGATATAGATCATGTAATACTAAAAAATCCTTTGTCATCACATTCTCACCACAAGTGGGATCTATTAATATCCCATTAGTGGGATTATCATAGATTTTTCCAACTATGTAGAGAGTACCATCAGGAAGTTTGTGCAGTATGTCTTGAGCAGAAAAAGTGATATCAAGAGATTTAGTGATTTGTCCCTTACGAGGGATAACGTCTACCATAGCCACAAGTTGATCCATAGGACTATCTTCATTAACAAGTGGAGGTATATCATGTTGGTCATTGTTTGTATCAATGAAGTAGTGTGTTTAGGCATGGGATTAGTGAAAATTTATAAGTTCTGGTTAGGGGGTGCAATGGACTTATTGCCTTGATCATTAACACCCATAATGGACAAATGGCCTAAATCAATGAGGTCTTGAACTAAATGTTTTAGACACTTGCAATGTTCAGTGTCATGTCCATTTTGGTGATGAAAATGACAATAAGTGTTCGGTTTGAACATGGGTGGTAAGGGCTGATTTGGATCAAGTGGTCTAACGGGTGGCAAAGTGAGCATGTGTTGGTGAATTAATTGGTTCATTGTGTTAAGGAGGGTATTAGGTTTGGGTGTAAATTATCTCTTCGAGTCCCCATAGGTATAAGGCACCACTGCTTTAACAGCTGACACTTGATTTGGAACTGGTTGAGTTGGTTGCAGTTGTGATGGAGGAGGTGGATTGAACTGTAAAATGCCTCTATTTGGTTTGCAAAATTTTTGTGTGCTATTTTGGTTTTGATTGTTGTGTTCAGGTTTTTTAGCTCAGTTAGAAGTGGATTTTGAATCACAACTTGAAACCAAGTTATGGTATTCACACAAGGTTGTACATAAATGCAAGAATGAAGGGAATTTCATCATAGTTAGTTTATCCTAAAGGTTTATGTTCAAGTTTTTGATAAACATCTTTTGTGAATGTGCATCAAGAATCTTGACATCAATTTGAGCATACAATGATTGGTATCATGAGATAAAATCCGTTACTTTTTCATCTGTGTTTTGTCTACATCGCATGAGGTTAGCCATTGTCTTTTTAGGTGTCATGTGAACTTGAAAGTGACTTATGAAAGCATCCACCAATTCATTGAAAGAACGGATGGAATGATTAGGAAAGTTGGAAAACCACTCTAATGCAGTATCTTTCAAGATCCTTGGAAACAGTTTGGCTAAAAGTTTATCATCAAGGACAAATTCACTACATAAGGTTGTATAAGCATTAACATGGTTGATAGTGTCTCCTTTCCCTCTGTATTTCTCAAACTGGGGCATTTCTATCCCTTGTGGCATTGGGGTACATAATATTTCTAAGGATAAGGGGATTCTATGAACATGATATGTGGGTGGAGAAGTTTGACCTTGGCTAATGGTAGAAATTTGTTGTTGCATGGATGAAACGGTATTAAGGATTTGTGTAAGAATAGGGTCGGGGTATGTAGGTTGAGGTGGAAGAGAAAATGGTGATGGATTGTAGGTGATGGGAGGAGAAGTGAAAGGAATACTATGGGGTGTGAAGGTGGTGGAGGGGACTTGTGATGCCACAAGAGAAGTAGGAATGCTAGGTGGAATTAGGAAAGAAGTAGCCGCATAATTAACCTGGTGCATAGTTGTGCGAAATTGCGGATTTGTATAAGTTGGTATGGATGCCATGGTTGAAGGGGGAGGAATTTGAGGTCCTCCTTGGTTTATAGGAATTTTTGTGGATTGAGTAGTAGAGGAAGCATGTTTATTGTAAATCTCAACAATTTTCTTCATCACTTGTAAGCCATCATCACTTTCAATGAAGCGATGAACATTTTCAATGGAGGGTATGGAAGTGGTGGAAATGTTTTCAAGTGACAAGTCTTGTAAATGTGCAAAATCCTCATGAATATTAATGACCTTTTCTTGCGGGATGGAATTGTTTTGGGTGTCAACATTAATTGGATGGAAAGGTGAAGGAATAGAAGTGGTATTTTCAATGCCTAATGCACCATTTTCCATACTAGGAGTAGGAGCTCGTGAGATCCCAAGGTCCACAAAGAAAGTGCTATCGCGGGAGGCCATGAGTCTAGAATTTCTTCTCACTAAAGTATTATCAATGGGGCACCAAACACTCATACAAGTACCACAAAGGATGGGGCGAATGAAAATGCAAGGTAATCTAGAAGCTCCAAATGCAAATAATAAAAACTTTGCTAACTATAATAGAAAAAGTAACTAAAGAAAACATAAATGTAGGAAAATGCCTGAAAATACAGTATGAACAGTGCAAGTGGACTGATTCACCCAAGGTGGCAAATGAGTCCTAGTATGAAAATTTTATTGTGTTTTTCAGAAATTTTAAAATGATTTTAATGTTCTACATAATACAATTAAGATGCAAAATGCAGATTTTTAGTTTTTTCAATGAGATGCAATGCAAAAATGAAATCTAAATGAAGTTTTCACTAATGCAATATGAAAAGTCCTAGAATGCAAAAACAAAACAATGTCCTAATTGAATGTTGATGAAAAAGTAATCTAGGATGCAATATGCAAATGAAATAAGAAATACAAAGTGTTCAAAATGTAGGTTCACCAAAATGAACCGTTGATTTTTGGCACTCTAGGATTTCTCTAGCTCTTCTAGGATTTTTCACCTAAAAGCAGAGAGATAGGGCCAAAAAATGCTAAGGGTTCATTCAAATTATGTTATGTATGATGTTATCTAATCTAAATGAAGTAAACTAAATGCAATTAAGTGATTTGGATGAATGTTTATGAATGCAAAACTAAGATTTAAAGTATGTTTGAAAACACGTTGTGATATGCAAACAATGAAGTAAAAGATTGAAATGATGCAGAACAGAAAGAAATGGACTAAAATAGAGTGCACCTAGAAGTTTGATGAAGAATATGGAATGTTGTGAATGCTGACTGGAATTATTGAAATTTCACAGTGGGACTCATTTGCCCAGGGTGGTGAATTAGTCCTGCTCCTGGTGAAATCTGTTGGGAATTGGTTTCTGACTGTCAGGATCCAGAATCTGACAAAATTTAGATTTTCAGTCCTAAGGTGGGACTCATTCACCACTGGTGGCGAATCAGTCATCTCCCAAAATTATGAAAAATCAAGAGACAACTCTGCAACACCAAATCTAGAAACCTCTTATTTTTAGGTTGTTGAAGTCAGTTCTACAGGAAATGGACAGAAAGCCTTCTCCAAGCTTGAAATAGACTTTATTTGACTTGAAGCACCTAGTTGACTTGTTCTCCACTTTTCAACACCAAAAATCTTGTTAAATTTGTATACCTAGGTCTACAAACACACATGCAAAAGGGGAAAAATGGTTGAGGGTTAGCAAATAGGGGTTTGCCTTGGTCAAACCACACTTTTGGTAATCAAACCCTTAATAAAATAATGAAGTGCAAGAGAGATAAACTAATAACATGCATTTTCTATCAACTTACCAAACCCTTGATGATGCAAGTCTAAAGTAATGTCAATGGCTACTCCAAAGTGCTTGAATATTGCTTGATAAGATGTTGTAAGATGCTTGAATGATGTGTGAATGTTGGAGAATTGTAATAGATTATGGAAGATGTAAAATGAGGTGAAAATCACTTATTTATATAAATTTGTGCCTTAGTTATCCGTTCATACCTCATCATAGGCCGACATCAAGTGTTTTTAAATAAAAACCCGAAAGGAAATCAAAAAAATTTTGAATTTAGAGCTAAGGGAGACTCATTCGCCACCCATGGTGAATGGGTCCCACCTAGGACCTGAAAATGGGTGTCGGGATTTAAGTTTTATTTAATGTTTTTTGTTGGGCTAATATTCAAAAATACACTTAATTAAGACATATGAGGGCATAAAGGGGCCAAATAAAGCATGAGAAAGGGATAAATAGTGAAGATGTTCCTAGAAGAATGTGAAAGTTTGTTACAAGAATTTATAACACTTCAAAATAGGACTTGTTTAATGATAAAAATGTGATTTTTAGGTGAATTATAATAAATAGAGTCTAGAAGAACGTAGAAATGTCTTACAACACTTCACAACACCTTCACAAGATGTCATTATTTGAATTTCAGTACCTAAATATGCATGTTCAAGTCATGTTACAACATAAAATCAAAGAAAAATATATCAAATACTATGAGGCAAGACCTAAAAAGCCATGAAAATGACAAGGGGCCATTTTTCTACGGCACGGAGAAATAAGAAAATCATCTTTCTATTTTATCTTGTATATTTTCAGTCTATGTCCATTAACTAATAGTGGGAATCTAATTGCATGTATGGTCTACAATTTGACTTCTCCATTGGGGAATACCTGTTGAATTTCATAGGGTCATAACCATCTAGATTGTAGCTTCCCCTTATAATATTTATATCTAGAATCACATACAATAAATCCTAGTCACCCACATTGATTTTTTTAGTCCTTATAAATTGATCATGCCATTTAGTCCTCTATTTTTGAATTATCTTTGTGTGATGTATGGCCTCCATTCTAATTCCATCTAGCCCATTCAGAGTGTGTAGCCTTTCCTTCTATGTTGTTGTCAAGTCCATTTCTAATTCCACTGTTGTCTGAAGTTTTTTGTATTCAAATTCTATTGGTAGAACTGTTGTTTTTCTATACACTAGTTCATAAGGTGTGAAACTTGTAGTTGTTTTCCATGTTGTTCTATAGGCCCACACTGCTTTAGGTAATTTTTTTTCCCAGTCTTTCTTGTGAATGTACATTGTTTTGGGAAAAATATTTTCAATCTCTTTGTTGGTAACCTCCACATACCCATTGGCTTGGGGGCGATAAGGTGTTGATTTTCTATGCCTTATTTCATATTCTTTAACTAATTTAGAAATGAGTTCAGAAGTGAACTAGGGACCATGATCAATTACAATTTCTCTAGGTACTCCATACCTGGTAAAGATGTATTCATATAAAAACTTAGCTACATTCCCATCACTTCAAAACTATAATGCCTTGACTTCAACCCATTTTGTTAGATAATCTATACAAACCAAAATATAATCTTTGTTATTAGAGGCTAGTGAAAATGGGCCAATGAATTCAATCCCACATTTTTCAAATGGTGTTAGTGCCATCTATGGATGCAAAGGAATCTCATCTATCATTGTTGGTTTTCCCATTCTCAAACATCTTCCACAACTCCATGTATACTTTATTGAATCCTTATGGAGAGTTGGCCAATAGTAACATGTTGTTAAGATCTTAAATGTTGTCTTTTTAGCTGCAAAGTGACCCCCATAGGGTTCATCGTGATGTCAAAACCTCGACCTCTTATGGATTCCTCAGAATAAAAGAGCCCCGGACCAGTTTAGGTGGTAGTTGTGTAACTACGCTCCCAAGGAAACATTTTCTGGAAAAACACAGTCTTTCCTGCCGTAACCACAATTTCTGCAACAGCAGTACCAACAAACCATGGTGTGTGTATATTGAGAGAAAATAAATGCTCCTCTAGAAAAGAGTCATCCACAACACCTTCTTCTAATTGTGTGGGAAATCTAGACAAAAAATATACCACCACATTAGCTTTCCCAGGCTTTTCGACTATTGTTATATCAAACTCCTATAGTAAGAACAACCATCTGACTAGTCTACCCCCAACCATAGGTTTGTTCATTAAGTACATTATTACATTATGATCTTGTAAACAAAGATTTTAGCTTCCAATGGTTTTCTTACACTTCTAGGGCTTTTCACCTAAAAGGAGAAAGATGGGCCAAAATGCAATGTAAACACTCAAAAATAATGCAATGATGGATAAAATGTCTAATATGACGTCTAAATGCAATAAAATGAAAAAGAAAGATGATTATTAATGCAAAACCTAAGATATGCAAGTTGTTTGAGAACACAGTGATGTATGCAAAAACACCTAAGGAATGCAAGTAAACAATAACAAAATTAAACAAAACTGGAGAGGTGCACCTAGAATCTGAAGTGTGATGTGGAGAGGCTTTGGAATCCTATAGAGTTGACTGAGAATGTTGACTGGGACACTTACACCAAGCTGGGCGACTTATTCCAGTTTCAGGGAGAATTTTCTGAAACAGGAATCTGCCAAATGGGTACTCAAAAATGTAGAAACCACTTGTCAGGCTTGGTAGTGGGGCTAATTCTCCACAGATGGTGAATTAGTCCACTTGGGAATCTCAAGAAATTTGGGGCAGGATTCTGTAGCTTTCAGTTTGCACTTCCTTTCTTGACAAGTGTCTAGTTCAAAAACTGCAGAAAACGGGCTGAAAGAGGTCTCCAAGCTTCAATTAGGGATTTGTTGACTTTGATGGATTGAAAACACCTTTTTAACACCAAACTCTTTGAAAAATCTGCATACAAGACCTGCAAACACACATGCAAAGAGGGGAAAAGGGGTTAAGGGTTAGAGAATAAGGGTTTTCTTGGTCAAACCCAATTTGGTAATCAAACCCTAGATAATGAAATTAAATAAAGAGAGAATGATGAATAAATAATATGCAATGTCACAAAATCACCAAACCCTTGATGTTCAAATCTGAAGATATGCAATGAAGTGCTCCAATGGATGCTTGAAATTGCTTAGAATGCTTGAGAATTGCTTGATAATGGCTTGAATGAATGAATTAGGTGCTTGAAAAATGAATGGGGATGAAAATGAGAGAAAAACCCTTTATTTATACTTGATTTTCTAATATTTCCTGAAAATAACACATCACGGGCTGACCTTAAGGTCAAGAGAATAAAATCCTGCCAGAAAATTAAAATTATTTTGATTTTTGTGCCCAGTGGGACTAAGTCGCCCCAAGTGGTGACTTGGTCCCACTAGGGAAATTTTACTGGGTGTCGGGGATTGAAGTGTATTTAATAAGGTTTAATGGGAATATTCTCAAAAATACACTTAAGTATGGTCAAAAAGTGTATTAAGGGGCCATTTAAACATAAGAAAGGGTCAATTTAGTGATGAAAAGTCTAGAAAAGCATGAGAGTTTGTTACAACTCTTTACAACACTTTGAAATAAGACTTGGTAAGTGGTAAAAAGGGGTTATTTAAGTGAATTATAATGAAAGGGTCCTAGAAAAGTGTGAAAGTAATACAACATCACACAACACTTTTACAAGACATCCTAGAAGTCTTAATGATTCTCAAG